>JAMBLF010001138.1:0-139548 GCA_030578115.1 Leucoptera coffeella | reverse complement strand
TATAGGGAAAATTGTGAAAAATTAATACTGAATAAATGAGATTACATAAACAATAACATTATATGCGAGAGGGATGTCTATAATGTCTTGTGCTTGTCTGGATATGAAATAAATTTTAACTAGCTGTAGGAAGCGACTAAAGTCAATTAAACTTCGGGTCAATTTAAACTATAAAGCGATAGGTTAGAAAGCTAGTTACTTATATCCCATATCAACTTAATCACACTCTAGCTAGTTACGCTAAAAGGGACCTAAGAGACACTTTATCCTCGTGACTGTACCCACCATGAAAGTCTTAAAAAGAGGTTTAAATATGTATACGTACCTCTACTAAGGCGCTTCTGCAAGGGCGCTCGTCCCAACTGAGCGGGAGTAGGCGCCAACGGGAACGGACGGGTCTCCTCTTGGGGCGGGTCCCATGGCCTGAAAAAACAATTAAAATTAGTGTCTACCTTTATACGGGTTCATTGAAGTATTTTATGCAGCAAAATTTTTTTGCGTTATAGATTAATTGTTATATTTCAAATTCGCCACATTGTAAGCGACGTCAATCATCAAGAAGACACCTACCTATTTCTCATAACAAGTAAAATTGATGCTTTCTTACATTTATCTCACAAAAATTATTTTGACTGGAAAAGATAACAATATCCAGCTGATGATGATTAAAAATAGTGTATTCATTATTGTTATTAGAGTATAAGTATTTATTCTGTCTCATTAGATTCATACTGTAAACATAGATATAAGTTATAAGTTTAATAAAAACACAAATTTAGATATTGTACAAATTGATCCAAAGCTCTTTGAATAGGACACAGATACTTACGTGGTCGTCTTAGCCGCTGTGTTAGTGTTCCCTTGCGATACAATCACCGACTGCGCAGCGGGCTGGCTGACTGGCACTTGAGCTTTTGCTTCGGTATCACCTAAAAAATAAAAATAAACATTTAGTTCTATGATTCCTTTAATAATAATTTAATAAAAGACTACAGTGGCCCATAAGTAGTAAGAACACAATGAATATAAACTATGTTAGTAATTAACTACTACGCTTGCGTTTAGTATTTAACATATCTATGTTATCTTATGTAAATTTACTTACATCCGTTTAAATCATAACCAGGTGGACAGACCCTCGGAGAAATAATATTGTCTAGATTAGCATTATTTTCTCTAATTTTTACTCTATTTCCTTTCCTATAACCTCAACATTGATTCTCATAAAACAAAAATCAAAACTGAGCTACATATTAAATTCACAATTCATTTATTAGTAAAAATCAGTTTAATTCTATCCCTATCAAACTTTGTGATCAACAAAAATCTCTAGCGGTTTTAACTACAAATTATACCAAGCAGTTCTCGACTCACCAGTACTTATAGGCACGTAGAGGCTCTGCAATCGCACATACTGGAGCGGTTGCGAGTCAACGGCCTGCTCGGCGGGTTGGCTCGTCTTTATCATGAGGTTTCCGCACGCGTCCGACACTAGCGAGAATGTTAGGGGACCTGTAGAGTAAAATATACTTACTAAATATGATGAATTTTGTAATAGTTGTTATATAACTAAATTGTATAAAACTCAAGATATAGTATAACTACACTGTTTACATATTGAGTACATAGACATTGATCACGGCCGTTAACTCTATGGACACAAACTGTATATTTATGCAACAATGGATAAATTACTAATATTGTGATATTTAAAGTAAGTAATATTTTATTTATTCGCTCTCTCGATACATACTCATCTATACTACCTTATTTTATCATAAATCATACCTATACCATAACTGTTGGATATAAATTTAAAGCCGCCATTTTGTTTTTCTTTCATTCTGTTTTAAACCATTGTAATGTAAGCGTTGAGTTGAATAAATAATCTTCTGAATATTAAGAAATCTTCTGCAATTTTATTTTATTATCGCCCTAATCACAATAATAACTTCCAGAAAACCACTACAAAACCTTACCGAAACAAATGTCTCACCTGTCGTGTTCTCCATCCTTTTGACCAGCGTGACACTCTTGACGGGCGTGCCACTGGCAGCTTGACTTTGCGCATGGCTGTACACCTGGTTACTCATTTGGTTCCCGGTCGAGATCACTTGCACATTAGACGGGGCTTGGGAGCTTATTATAGACGCTATAGCGTTGTCTAAAGCTATTTGAGTGTTACTGGGAGTGTTTAGCGATATGCCTTTTACACTGTTTGTTATGCTTTGAGTTTGGGATAGCGGTGTTGATAGGGAAAGCGGCGTGTGTGGAGTGGTAGGCACCGATTTTGTGACTGTAAAAGCTGTCCATTGTCTGTGGTTGTCGCCTGGTGAAAGAGAAAAATGTTAATTTCTAAATAAGAGTTTCAATTAAAATAATGATGGCACAAGACTATTTTTTTTCTTTCTTATAAAGCAGTCAAATAATTTCACTAACATTTTATTGTTGCTAAAGAGACCTTGTCAAATTTCAACGACCAATTTTTCAAAAACTATCGACATGCTTCCATCACACGTCAGCATCAAACATTATTCACAATGCTAATGATGACTTAGAAGTTAGTATACAAATACATACTGTTTTCAGCGTGCGTAGACTTGAAGGCTCCGCCTGTGGGCTGGAAGACCTTCGACCCTCCTGGACTAGACGCTGTGATACCTCCCAATAGATTATCAGATGAGCTCGCCCTGAAAACAAGTTAAATTTTATATAAACGAATTGCTCCAGTGTTTGATTCTTTATGATGTGTCCTCGTTTTAAGTTTTAATGAGATTATTTTGTATTCCAAATTTACTTTGTCAATGCTATATTCATAGTGCTGAAAATAGCACCTCAACAGCGAATCTGCTTGTTAATGATATTTATGCTCCTGATCTCGAACCTCCTCATTAATATGCTATAATTAATGTTATCAACATTATAACCCGTTATACTAAAGATGAAACTACGAGTAAAAACAGACCATTCCGACATTTGTTTAAAAGACATAAGTATGTGTGTCTATGTAAAATTGACTTACTTGGCTTTGATAGGTTTCGGTCTCCGAGTGTGGTCATATCCCTGGTATTCGTTATGCTCCGTTTGCTGACTCTCGCAGTCTGAATCAGTTACTCTCTCAGCGCACTTCAGATCAATCTCTAACGGAGGCTGCGATTGATCATCTGGACCATTCTGGGGTAACTGGGAAAAAATAAACGTATATTATTATGAGAAACGAAAAAAAACAAATGTAAAGTAAAAGTACCTCACAGAAACATTATATTAAAGGAAACAGTATATAACACCATTATAATGTTAAATACTGTTACACTCTTAACCCGATATTTATAAAATGGACAAACTACACAACTTCGCTTTTTGACAAACACTTTCACGACTCAGCCATAACCCTTGCGAGTGTTCAGGGGTTCAACCCCATGTGTTAACCAGATGAATCGACCAATCAATACTAAATATGATATGGTGGTAAACCGTGTCGCTATTTAGAAGCCCTGACTTAACTATAAAAGTATAAAAAAACATCTAAGACTAATCTTTAATATTTACCATTTGATGATTAATAATTAACGACACTTATAGCGTAAGTTTATATATAATCAAATTACCTTTATTAAACGTCGGGTTAATAAAGGTAATTTTATTATATATAAACTTACGCGATAAGTCCCGTTAATTATTAATCATGAGTATAAATCGCGAATCTCTTAAAACTATAATTTACCATTTGCTCATCATCACTGATCTGCGGCGAGTGCGGCAGAATGAAGCCGGCAGACGTGGGTTGAGAGTCGGTGCCGCTGTTGGGCGCGCTGCTGTTCGTACCGTCCAACGGGGTACGGGGACTCTGCAATAGAGGCATAATGTGAAATAACAAACATAACAGTAGCTAAGTGAAAAGAAAATAACTTCATAAGCATTATCCCTTGTGAGATAATCAGAGGTTCACGTGGCCATCTGCGAAATTACGGAACACACGTACGTTTACCGGATTGTCTATGCCTAAGAAATTGTGTACTATGTCGCCGTATACAGGCACTGTAGGCTTTTTCGAAGAATGTTAGCTCAGGATATTATTTCACACCAGAGAACTGAATCTGTTATGTACATCACTGTATACAATCATACATCTTCAATACTTGCTTCAGTTTGTATCAATTCTAAGAATACTAAGTACCGTGGATACATCATATAATGTAAATAAAATGCGTCGTACCTGTGGCATAGAGCCATTGGGGTCTCGGCTGCTGGATGATGATTTCCGTCGGTCCTTGTTGCACCACTTCCATTCGGGGTGCGCTTTGAAATGTGCCTCTTTCACCTTCAAATAAAAATAAACGTTACCACTATTTTAACAAAAGGTTTATCTTACGAATTTTTATAGTCTATGTCAATGGCCCGAAAAAGCATAGAACAAAAATGCGATCGTTCGTTTGTTCGTTCAGTTTTATAATATGCGTAATAAATTATACTGAAATACTACTATTTTTTTATTCTCCAGTATCTATAGTTGAGATATCAACGTTTTACATAAAATAAACAAAAGAACTACATATAACCTGTCAAATTGACTAGAGCTTATTGACAAGTTCAAAATATGTCTTTACAATCAATATAAAATAGTGTGAAGAACAGAACAGCATGTATGAGAAAATGTGAGTTAAGCAAGAGAGATTTGTCAGGATCGTTTCAGTTGGCGATCGATAGTCTCTGCCTATCAAGTTATTGACGTAAAGGCGGTAATATACGTATGTATGTAATCATTATAAATTACCTCAGTAGCCAGTTCATGGTACTTTTGCTTCTCATCCGGCGGCAGGGCATACCACCACTCTCCCAATATCTTGCTAACCGTCCTATTGTCCTGGTTCGGGTGCCTCTGATGAACAGTAGTACGATGTCGCTTCGAGAATATCATGAACGCGTTCATGGGACGACGTATGCGGTTCTCCTTCTAATGAAACAAAAAGATTGAATAAGTAAAATGTACAGCAACTCTTTCACAATCTTTAAGCTTGTGCTCAAGGGTTCACGTGTTTCTGTACGTAATTGCGGTAACTATATCATACGAGTTCAATATTTTTAGTTAATTTAAGTTTTTAGTTTTAATGGCAAAGGGTACTCAATATCTATCACAATAGCTATCGATAATCAATTAAAGTAAGGTTTTAATAGCAAAGGATCTTATTATACCAAGTAGAGTTTAAGATTGTTCCGAAAAACCTTAAGTCATTCTAAGAATAGGTATAGTTAGAACTGACGACATTACACATTCGCTTAGGTGGAAATTACAGTGTGAAATAACTTCGATAGGTACCAACTTTTGTTAGTTACAAGCTATGCGCTGTCTCTGTGACCAACTATATTATTCATTCTTTCTGCTGTAGTCTACATATAAAAGAATAATTACTAACCTTCTCTTGTCCAGCGCCCGGATTGAGTGACGATAGACTTTGCGATCGCCGTTTAGTAGTATCATCGTTATTTCCGCCAGTGTTGGTTTCGTCGCAATCGAAAACGTCGTCATCCTCCTCTGTACACATTGGCTGGTTCGCGTCCCCTGTTAAGATGATAATATTATTAACAGGCTATTTTATTGTAAGTGTTCAAATGGTTTTCATTCAGAATTACAGTAGATGGATGATGACTAAATAAATAATTACAGTTTTACCACGTTTTACAATACATACATCCCTTCATAAGTAAAATTAGTATATTAAGTTACATTAAAAAGAATTAACTATCTTATTTTCATATTAACCCGAGTTTTTCGTTTAATTCCATTAATATTTCAATATAAACACTCTAAAACCATGTTCTTTTATTTAGAGACTATACGAGACGCACTGATAAACACATCACGCCTGATTCCCTGTAGTGGGTTAGACAAACCACTTTCATTGACACTCATACACCTCCTCATACATACTCGGCGGTTTTATAGGTACTTCCAACGTAAAATAAAGATATACGAGACATCTATGAGTGAAATAAGTAAACCACATACCATTCTCAGTCTTGATCTGGTCCTCGCTCTTGATGTGGGGCGTCCTTGGCGTTTGCGGCGTCCGCGGGGTCTGCGGGGTGAGCGGCGTGCGGGGGGAGGGAGGCGGCGACGGGGCGGTTATCAACGGCACCAGGTGTTGCCATGGAAACACGTTATTGGCACCGCTTGTTGATACTGTAGAGTAATGTGAAATTAGTTGTAAAATATGTTTCGCAATATTATGATACTAATGTACATAGCTAAAACAAATTAATCACATCCCCTATGAACACTTAGGAATTATGTATGTCGTAATTTAATAAGAATCAATACAAATATAACATTATTTGTGTAAATATGCTTATATTTATTTGATTTAACAAATATTATTTGTTGGTACGTACCAATAATGGTTGTCGGTGCGGGTAAAACTGGCAACAACTGACTAGAGTCCACAATCACAGCTCTACTGTTCACATTGTTGACCTGCAAAGTAAAATTAACAGAATTAATTTTGGTACTTTGATAATATTAAATGAAGAAACAATTTTCAAATAATCAACAAATAGCACGGGAATCTGTTACTAGCACAATTATTAATACGTATTACGTCGATAGAAATTTTTTTTTACAACATCAGTAAATTAAATAAAAATACATTTACGAAATGCGTCAAACACTATGGTGAGGGAAAACATTGTTAGGAAACCTACCTGTTCCCTGAACAGGTAATAGTTAATGCTTGTAAATGGGGATATGGCTGACAACCTCTCACATTGAGTACTGACTATCAGGTCAACACGTGGGTTCGAGGTGGCCATAGAATTGCTACCTTTACAATTGTGGAGATGGACACCTGACCTGAACCTCTGACTACCCCGCAAGGGTTAATAGTCGTGAACACGTTTGTCTTTTTGTTTATCTTTTGTCTTTTTTCAGTCAATTTCATTGCACTTACATGGTCCCCATTATCCATGCCTCTATAATGGTCGTGGTCCATTTCATTGTTCATTTGCTGGGGTAACTGATGTTGTTTCTCATGTATCTGCGAAGCAATAATCACAATTATGAAACAAAAAGATGTAAATTTTTAATTTTAAATTTCGACACAGACAAAAACTAAATTGACCACCATCATAGGTATAGATTTTTGGGTACTTGGAGACTACATATACATACACATCATGCTCGATTCCCTGTAGAGGGGTAGGCAGAGAGTTCATGGATCCCCATCTGTCCCGGCCCTGACAAACCTCGGCGGTTATAGTTGCTTCTAACGTGACCCTTTTTCAATATGGCGTCTATCTGACTGTCATACATATGTCCTAGAGACTAAAATATTAATCTATTTAATGTCTTGTTTGAGATGTATACCCATGAGTATGTATGTGATTTCAGCATATTATATCGCTGCTTCTATACATCAATGAAACTTCGAGTGGCCGTAATCTACCAATGCACCAAAGGGTTAAGTAATTACACATTTTTATTTATAACCTTCACATTTTAAATAACTAACCTGTATCTGTTCCTGGGGTTCATTCTTGATCAAGACAATCTTCTTATCGACCGCCGCTTGCGGTATCACATAGAAAGTAGGCCGCTTGATCTCTTTAGACTCCGGGTCCACCATAGACAACAGTCTCGCTTGAAGCGGCGCTGGTTTCACTATCCTAGTCTCTTGTTTGATTTCCTGCATCTCCTCTTGTCTATGGATGTCCTTTTGGGGTACCGAATGGTCGTCTTCATAATCGTTTCGTCTATTATAATCATGGACCACGTTGGGAGAATCATTCTCTCTCCTGTAGTCGTGCAGGCCATTCCTCAGATGACCGTAGTCGATCTCCAGGCCGTTCGGGATATTCCTGTGGACTACTAAGTTGTGCGGGGTCTCGTCTATTTTGGGCCGGCTCAGTATCTGGTGGTTGACTGGCAAGCTGTGCTGGATATTGACTAATTGGTTTGTTTGTATGGCATTCGTTTGAACGTTGATTGAGCTTTTTATGCCTAGCCCGGCCTGGATCTCGTGAGACGGCTGCAAATTGTTACCGTTTCGGTGTTCGACCTGAAAGATATTTGAAACTTTAATACTGTGATGCTCCTAACAAGCTATCCGCTTTTCAATCAAACAACGAATCTAAACTTCTCGTTTCGTATTATTATAAAGTACTAATAATTGTTTCTTTTATAGTTTTATGAAATACCTTGATCAAATTACTTTGTACACGTTAAACAAAAATCATTCAGCCAATATACATGTAACGTAACAGTCTCGTATCTTTAAACCTCTGTATTATTATCATAATTATACCATATATTCCTGCATTTTATCTACAAAACAACTATTTCCTTAAATCCTCCACACAATAATCCTTACCTGGTAATGATAAGTGGGGGCTGGTGAGACGCGGATGACACTCGTGGCGACACTGCTCACTGGCGATGGTGCGCGCCCCGGACGCAACAGTTCCGGCCTGTATAAATGAAATTATACATACTTATAATAATGTCCTGATATATATTTAAGGGTAGACAATACCTCGCCGACATGACGACTTTTAGGTGAACTTTATTGCGTTAGTATTAGGATTGTAAAGGCATTATTATTTAATGTAGTTGAGAGCCTTTGAGTCAATAGATTAAAGATACACCTGTTACAAAAGAAACCTTTTTAGTCAGTTTGCATATATTTGATTCACAATCAATATCAGAGTAAAATACACCTTAGTTTATGGGAATGTAAACACAACCTAACCCAACTCAACCTCCATTCTATTCAACATGTCATAAAAGACTTCTAACATAACCTTATCAATTCATTAATGTTGCAACAACCCCTAATAAAACATGTCTAAACTAGTGGCTGTCGGTATCAAACTATACTCGCGTGCAAGTAAATCGACTCAAGCCTCAAGTACGCTTAAAAAGTAATGTAACTAAAAATGCCTTATTATACCTCTATATAATGTTTTACTGCATATATAATATATGTATATCACTTATATATGTATACTCTATATATACTCTATATGTATACTCTATATAATGTATATCACTTTTTATGCGTACTTGAGGCTTGAGTCGATTTACTTGCACGCGAGTATAGTTAGTGGCGTGTTGAACATATTATTACCTGATGACATGATGGTGATACTGCGGCGGCTGAGGCGACGAGATGGGCATGAAGACGTTCTTCCTCATGGCAGCTGGCGACGCGGCCGGCGGGGGCGACGTGCCGGGACTGCCCGACCGGGAACTGCCCAGGGACACTGTAAAGAAAAAACGTTTTATTAATAGGGTAGTAATAGTATGTATATGTATGAGTGTGTGTGACTATATCTATCTACATGTCTATAATATATGTTCTTGTTTATGTTCTCCGAAGTATGATTATGAATTATTGTGTATCAATTTTATATATGAGTAAGTATTATATTTTGGGAAGATGAGACATGTACTTCAGTCTAAGCTGCCACAGTCCCTCAAGACGAAAGTGTTTGACCAATGTGTTCTACCAACTATGACATATGCATGTGAGACATGGACTTTGACAGACAAAATGATGCAAAGATTAAAGGTCACGCAAAGACACATGGAACGCGCCATGCTCGGTATCACTTTACGGGATAGGGTCCGGAACGAGACCATAAGACAGCGCACCAAAGTTGTGGACATTGGACAACGAGTTGCTAAGCTGAAATGGGCTTGGGCTGGACATGTGTGTCGTAGAGATGATGGACGATGGAGTAAGCGCGTCCTGGAATGGAGACCTAGACAGCTAAAAAGAAGTGTCGGCAGACCACCTGCCCGATGGTCTGATGATCTGTTGAAGGTAGCTGGCTCGCTCTGGACAAGAAAAACCGAAAACCGCGCACAGTGGAGGAAGATTGGAGAGGCATATGCCCTACGGTGGGCGAATTAGTGCTGTAAAGAAGAAGAAGAAGAAGTATTATATCTGTATATTATAAATAAATTATTTTGTGTATGTTTGTTATTTATTATATGCAGTTTGTGACAGTTTCCGAATCGGGTGCTGCCGGAGGACCAGTGATGCAGCCTAGCTGCATCGTATACTAAGGCCTTTTCACTGCATCAATGGTTTTTTTTACATATATTTTTTCCATGTTTGTGTTTTGTAAATGTAGTGAATAAAGTTTCTTTCTTTCTAGTACTAAGAAAATAATACAGAAAGTATGGGGTCGAAATATTTTTAGCTGATAAAGCGATAAATAATATAGATATAAATATAGATAAAGCTATTAAATATAAGTCGACATACATACTTAAACACATACGGGATATTATAATATAAGAATTAACAACTAACTATCTGATAAATCATTCTTTGAAACACTTAAATCTCGTTGTCATGTCACAGGATTACCACAATGGAATCATCATGGTTGTAATAAAGATAGAGAGGAGATTTCATGTATTTCCGCTTCTTTCGAACCCAAAAATCTGATCCAGGCTATCTGTATATACCTATTATATCATTAAGACGTAACTGGAATGAAACATGTCCATACCTAGCATATTAGCAGCCTCAGTCTCGTCTGGCTCGAAGCGGCCTGTCACCCTATAGTGGGGAGGCGTGGTATCCGATTCCCTCGACGTCTCATCGCCTTCCACGCCAGTACCGTTGGACGAAAGGGATTTACTGCTGCTCCTGGAAATAAGTGAGTGTTAGGTATTGATACGATGTGATATGTTTGTATGTGGGAATTCGATGCATATAATTTTTTTAGGTTTTTTTTTGTGTAGAGAAAGCAGATAGTTGTTCCATGGTTATAGGCATGTTCATATAGGAAATAAGTTCAGCGAGACTAGCTATAGCTAGCGATAAACTAGGTTTAGCATGTATATACATATCCCTTATCAAAAGATAGATATAAAATCAGATTATACGGACAAAACGAAAAAAGGTCATCATATTTCAACATTATTGGACACACACTCCTTACTTACACAGTATTAAAACACAACAACCATTAAAAAAACTAACCGTTGCTGCGGCGTATGCCCTGAGGCTTGCGTGAGTGGGGTATTCGTACTCCTGGGCACTCCTCTGAGAGACAAGTGCCTAGAGCAGAAGCCCCTACGCTGGCTCTCCTTAGAACAGCCGTCTTTGGAGCAGAGTCGGCGCCATTGCTTGCCGTTGAACTTCTTCCGAATGCCAGTAGGCGTGGATACTACGTCACCCTTCTTGTACTTGTGCGGCGTGGCTGCTTGGGACCTGCAAATATAGATTAATTTAAGTATGGACATAGACAGTATAATTATAATAAGCAGTATCTGAGAGATGATCATCTAGATTATTCATAAGCTGTTGATTTAATGAGGGAAAATCGTGAGTAAACCTACTCGAAAAAGGTAAAGGTACAAACACCAGCTGTCGAGTTTGATAATGATTATTGGGTATATAAAAGGTTTCGAGCGGCCAAAGAAAATACCGAAAGGAAAACCGTGATTACGATAAGACACTTACTTTTACAGGAAAACTACGGATGAGTTCTATGAGTCAATAAACTAAAAGCTTGTTTGAAATGTGCACAAACACGTATATTATGAACATACCTAGGCGTGGGAGGCTGAGATCTGGGCGTGATACTTCTCTCCAAGAGGCTCGATGTACTGCCTCGACTCTGAAGACTACTTCGCTTGCTATTGTTGCAGTCTGAAAGTAATTTGTCTTATTAATATACAATGCATTTTTTCACAACGAACAACAGTGAAGCAACATTTTGAGAATAATTTCATGAAACCTGAAGTCACCGTAAGGAATTATAAATGATCTATTAGCACAATCAAATTGATCCTTAATCTTTATATAATATATTATAATATGGTATTTAAAACTGATGGTAATTTGTTTTACTATATCAGTGTAATATTGAAACTCGCACATGTCGAACCTGTATGTAAGTATAATCTGTATATGTTAAACAAGCTAATCTAAAGTCTAAGCTAATGTCAATGAATCGAAAGTGGTTTGTCAGAATCAAGAGATATGACTTAAATTAAATCTGCTTAGCCAATTTTATGGAGATGGACTTGTATGTATGTTTACGACGCGTCCTCAAAAATGTACTAACTGCGGTTTCCTCAACTCATAACTAACATATAAAAATATATATAATAAGTCTAGTATACGTATGTATGGACACTCACCTATATGCAGCGGATCAGAGGGAAACATAATATCCTCCCTGCGCAAATCGTCATCGCTCTCTCCATAGTCGTCAAAGGTCCGTTTACTCAGCTCAATGGATCCGTTGGACAACGCACCCATTGCGACCGAATTCACACCCGGCATGGGCGAAGATGTGCAGAAGTTATCTGTACCCAACTGGAAATTATAAGGAATATAGGGAGTTAACTTATGTATACAATTCGCAACTATTATCTGTTGTGAGTTTTCAGAGGTTCGCATGTTAATCTACGTATTTACGGAATTTGTGATTATAAGTAATGCAAAAGGTGTTGATAGGTGTACCTATAACCGCCGAGAGTGTATGAGAAGATGTATGAATGTCTATGAAGCGAAAGTGGTCTGTCAGGAACGGGACAAATGGGGATCCGTGATCTCTGCCTCTACAGGGAATCAGGCGTGATGTGTATGTATGTATGTAAGTAATGCATACGTACAATAAAGAGCATGCATGAGAATGTTAATGGTTGTAAGTCGAACAATTTTTGTCAGGATCGTTGAAGCTGGTAATAGAAAATATCAGTCAATCATGTTGATAGCTAGACAAGTTAATACGAGTATGTGTATAGAAATATTAAATGTCTGTATTAGGAAATAGAATTTCAAGTAACTCCTCTCATCCTGAAATGTCATTGAAGACATTGAGGTAAATGGAATCAACAGAGAAAAAATATTAGAAAATGTAACCAATATCCTAAGTCTTCCCGCGACCACGGCCTGTGCAACTGGGTCGAAACGTCGGGCAAAATAAAGGCAATCAGATATCTTTATTAATTTATCTCACACAGTAAATAAAATAAGTATAAATCGCGAGTGTTTAAAAATAAACTAAAAGTAACATAGTTAGGAGATATTATACCTCTGACTTTGTGGCCATACCGAAAGGGATCAAATGACATACATACATACATACACATCACGCCTGATTCCCTGTAGAGAGGTAGGCAGAGATCACGGATCCCCATTTGTCCCGATCCTGACAGACCACTTTCGCTTCATTGATATTCATACATCCTCTCATACACTCTCGGCGGTTATAGGTACTCCTAACGTCACCTTTTTTCAATATAGCGTCTATCTGACTGTTATATGTCTTATTAGGCCGGCCCCTACGTAACCGCCCTTCCACTTCACTCATATATATTCCTTTTGTCAATCTGCTATCATTCATCCGCATAACATCAAATGACTTCACGTGTATCATCTCCTAAGCTTCCACGTACCTGCATTGGCACATGATGCATCCTCACCATGTGAGGAGCGGCAGTAGCAGGATGGCTCCCTCCCGCATCTTCAAGCTCATCCGCCCACGGGGGCTGCAGGAGTCTTATGTCCGCCCTCTTTGCTTCTATTGTCTCTTTGAATTCGTCGCCGTCGCATATCTGTGGAGTTAGGTGGTAACTTAAGTAACGTACATAGAGGTTTCACGTAAATTTTTCCTTGCTGGGTAGTCGGAGGTTCATATGTTTATATAGCTAATCTATGATGAGTGTTCAAGCATGTAGCAAAAGTTATCAAATTTTAATAAGTTGGTTCCACGGATAATCGGTAATCTGCCATATGGTATTTTCCCTATTACTGAATAGTTCATGAATTTAAATGATTAAGTGTTCGAACATTTATTACAGTTAAGTATAATTTATGTCAGCAATCATTCCACCGCATCATATTAGTAAGTCATCAAGAAATCATTCGTACAATTACAATTGAATTAAAAACTCACACTAACAGTCAAGTGTAGGTATTGTTGATCCAATTTCACTACACACGAGAGCAAAGTGCTTATTTATCGAAACAAAGTGGAAACAACTATTCAATCACTGCACTTTGGCTACTCGGAACAGATCGCTAATAATAAATATCTATCCAATCAAAGGAAGTATCATTTATAGAAATGTAACTACTTTATTACAGGCGAATAAATTATGACTTTTCATAACTTTAACCTATTAGTAATATCAATAATATAGTTAAGATGCAAGGTTTCTAATATAAAAGATATAAGGTTTACTTTCGACTTGAAAAGATTTTACGAATATAACCCACTACTATTCACGCCTAAATTGGTGTTCAATTAAAAGAAAAATATTTCTTTGATTAGGTTTGACAAATACAATAACTTAAAGTTAATAATTATTGGCATAATCTCTACAAATATCTAAACACACGAAAACACCTGTCCATTTCTATAGATGGACAATGATTAATTCCCAAACAATGACTATATTCCTTATATAAAACCTATTTACTCATTCCACTAACCCAGGACGAGATAACACCATACGACTTCATAATATAATATGTACATTAAACAATTATAACACCATACGAATTCATAAAATATGTAACTATATCAATTCTACTATATTACTACTATACAACTCACCCGAATCCGGATCCTGCGTGGCGCATTGAGTATCTCGAACACAAACCCCTCCATGAACACGTTCTGTCCCCCTTCCCTATCCGTAGTCCTGACCACACAGGCCGAGCCTATCGACAAATGGCTCAGCTGCGGACTCGCATCACTAATTATATCGAACTTATTCACTCCGAACACATCACTATATTCCACTGGCTCATTCTCCTGTCCATCGAATTCTATGAGGACTTTACAGCCTTCCGCTTGCCTTATCACCCCTGATATGTAGATGCCACGCTGTTTCGCCAGCACTCTATGGTCGCGCCATTCTGACAGGTCAATGTTAGGGTATTGCACGTAGGTTTTAGCCTCGGGCGATTGTCGCACTATAGGTGACGGCTGCATGACAGGTTGTTGGTAGGATTGAGGGATGAATTCAGATGTGACCACGCTGGTTGTGACGGGAACATTTTTGGAGCAATTTCTCTCAATCTCCTCCAGTTCTGAAGGGTCAAACTTTCGCTTCTTCGGCAGGTTACGTACGGGAGCCTGCGTTTGAGCTGGAGGTTGTACTTGTTGGCTGTTTGAGGAACTGGCGTTGCCCCGGTTCGTTGGATTCGCCATTGTGAAGTTAGAGGTCTGCGTAGTTGAAGATTGCGACAGATTGACAGTGCCAACACTGCTTATCACTGATGCCGGGATCTGCAAAAATAAGTAAACAAAGTTTATCATTATATTACATACAATATTCCTTATTGATATTAAATAGTGATAGCCATTTAGGCATTTCACAAGTCAAATGTCGCGATTGATAGCGTGATAACTTGATTACTTCGCACTTGCCTATAATGAAATCGAGCATCCATAAAAGTCACTGTCAACACAACATATACTCATACATACATCTGATTACAACTAATATAGCTCATGAATTCAATGAGTCTTTACCTTAAGCGATAGACGCGGCGGATTTTAGTTAATGTACAGATTCAATTATAAACTGGCTTATTTGGCACGCTTTGAATTAAATCTTCATCAATTATGTTTTAACGCACACACGAAACTAATAAACTCGTTCTGGTATTAGCATTCGAATAGGTAAAACTCTTTTCTTACTTATTTATAGCAGTTCGTGCAAACAATTTCGCTTATTGTTTTACGTTAGTAGACTGCCTATGAATTACGATGGACATTTCCATTGATTATTCTGATGACGCAACAATCGCCCTACATAACTCATTGAGGGAAAGATAAAAACTTTAACTATAACTTAACTCTAGCTATTACATACAATCATAGGAAAAAGAAAGTTTTACCGTCATAATGCATACTAAACTTTAATTAAATTAAACAACATGGCTATTCTTTAATGTATCTACTATCCCTGAATTCTAGAAATCAAAATCTTTAATACATAACAGTGACTATCAAGTTTAATTTTAATAAAGTTTTGTTCTCATGTTATTTTATGAAGCATTCAATATCAGTTTTACTTTAAAGTAGGTAAGTGCTATCCATGATACATTAAAGTAAGGTGAACCAATATTTCATGGCCACATTCAGTCAGTTCATTGAACAAATCTGTAAGCGAGTTTCTATCAAGATTAGACATAGTAGGTACATAAGAAACGGATCTATGTATACGCATTAAGATGTATTATACCGTACATAATGACGTACATAATCGCAATAAACAGGAGATGACGTAATTAGTCAATTTTATTACTGAACTAGTTTGTAAATCCACCAAATTCTGTTTCAAGCTAACAATTAAATTACTTGAAGAGTCCCTAGCTTGGTTAATGAAAACCGCAATTTCGATTGCTCAAGGAAAATAATTACAAAAGGTTACGCGTTATTAGACATTCCTATGAGACATTCGTAATTAGGGTAGGCTTTACCAGGAAAATATGTATTGAAATGTCAACATGATATCTCTCTTCATACGGGTCTTATTAATCCCACAGTTCTTCCAAATAATGAGAATGTATTGTTGTAAAAACCTATTTCTATCTAAAATATATTGTAAATAATATTGAATTTATATACTGGATGTTTGAGATTTCATCAAGACCTGAATCAAAACCTTATAACGTGTAATATTTTGTATAGCAAACTTGCATAGACAGTATTTTGCAAGATGTACGCAAAAAATGCAATAAGAACAAACAGAAGACCAATTACACCACATAAAACCTGTTTCTATTGTTGTTTTCGTAGCAAAAACTAATTATAAGTACTCATTATAGTAGGTAATTTTACGTTCTTTTTCTAATTAGGTCATTTATATTAATTAGCTAGTTTGTAATACCATTTGAGAATTCTGTAACATGAACTTATTCTTTGCGTTTACATTTAATTTGATGTATATTAAAAACAAGGGACAAAACAAACTCAAAATTTTAATGGAATACCAAAGCCTCAGCATAGACAATACATTATTTAATTCAGTAACGTTACCATGGCTGTACGTCTATTAATCTATTTTCCTATTCACCTTCTCCTGAATAGAAAAGTAAAGCACCCTACCTCAGAAGTAGTAGTCATACCAACATATTATTATGTACATGCTCGATGGTTTGGACATGTTATGCGGATGAATGATAGCAGATTGACAAAAGGAATACATATGAGTGAAGTGGAAGGGCGGTTACGTAGGGACCGGCCTAATAAGACATATAACAGTCAGATAGACGCTATATTGAAAAAAGGTGACGTTAGGAGTACCTATAACCGCCGAGAGACTGTATGAGAGGATGTATGAATATCAATGAAGCGAAACTGGTCTGTCAGGATCGGGACAAATGGGGATCCGTGATCTCTGCCTACCCCTACAGGGAATCAGGCGTGATGTGTATGTATGTATGTACATGCTCGAATAAAAATCTCTGTAGCACAATATCTCTTTGGTCATTTTAGTTTCGTTAGCAAATATCGAATCTAATAATTACTACCTAACTATTTATTTATCTAGCAGGGGCTAGCACAAAATCGTAATTCAATCATACTTCAGGAATAGTATGAAGTGTCAAATTTCACCAATGAAAATTTCACGAAACCACAACTCCTGTAGATACTTCTGCCTCTAATATACAAAATCAAAACTCGTAATTCCATCGTAGTTCAGGAATGGTGTGAAGTGTCAAATTTCACCATTGATACATTCACAGCCCCTGGTCTCTTGTACCTTTACCATTATAGTCTACTCGCGTTAAGTTAATAGTGACGTCATGATATTCAGAGGTTAAACTGACCAATGAGACGTGAGTAAATGAGAAAAGAAGTCACATTGACCAATAACAGACAACCCCTATAAAATCTCATTGGTTAAATCATGGAGACCTTGATGACGTCACTATTTCCTTAAAGCGAATATACTATATTTAATATAGTCCCACAATAGTCCACGTACCTGCTCATCAATGTCGGCGCAGTGGCGTGCCAGATGCGCGTGGGGCTGCGCCGCTCCCGGTGGCGTCCGCTGCATCACCTCACCGCCTGCGCCCCACTACCGCACCACCCACATCGCGCAACTGGAAAACAAAAGGATTGGTTTAAACCAAACCGGTAATAGTGCTTGTAAATGACGACACGGCTTGCCACCTGTCAAATTGAGTACTGACTATCTGGTAAGCACGTCGGTTGGAGGTGGCAATAGTATTACAACCTCCGCGATTGTGGAGATGGACACCTGAAACTTGGGCTACCTCGCCAGGGTAATTTTTCTGAACGCTTTTGATGTTCTGCTGATTTAAACCTTGCTTAAGAGTCTTAAGTGTAGAGTTAGACTTTTAGACTTCACTAGTATCATGGATGTTATGTGTTAACCTAAAACATCGTTGGCAGGTTATCACCAAAAAAATCCATTAACCCCTAATCTCTTCTCCTATGACATGCCAGAAAGAACGGCAGATAGCTAGCGTTCTATTTGCAGCTCAATTACCAAGGTACTAATGTCCTTAAAATGTATTATTTCGATAATAGTTAATAATATCTATGTTTATCGTAGTCATAAAACTATCTATATTAGTCATGCAACAGTTTAGTAGTGGAAACGATTAATACATCTATTTAAATCAACATTTCATAATGATCACTCCGTACAACAAATACTATTAAAAATATAAGTAAACCTACACTTAACTGGACTACAAAAAAGGGGAACAATGTAAATATTCCTTCAAAGGTATAGTTGCGTACAACACTGCATAATGTATTTAGGTTACAATCACTACTAAAATCTAGATCTCAACCGTAGAATTGGTGAATCATCACACAGCCACGCGTTATGTTTCCTCGATGATGACTCCTTGCCAAACGCGTTCGAACCAGTTCGTGAATGTGTTTTATTATGTTGTGATAGCGAAATTAATCTGCGGAACGGATTACTAGCAATCTATTGGTAGGATAAGGGTTTCAACGGCCTAGGCATTTGATTAACCCTTCATAGTTCTATTATGATAGGTTCGGCAGTTCGTTTAATGTAATACTTGTGGAGGAAACTAGAACCAAAAGGACCAAAGTCGCATATCAGTACTTTTTCACTAGATTATGAGTAGTTAGTGAAATAAGGTACTCATGTGATACCTATATTGGAGTTTCATGGCCACTGAGTTGAAGGATAGGATGGCAACCTCTCAATAATACTTCAAATAGTACATTAAACGGGAATTCACTAACTACAGCCGTGATGTGATGTATTACAATTAGATATTGTTTCAAACTGAATGAAATGAAAACGTAAATTGAATAATATTAATACATCAGTTGTAATTATTTGTGCTATTATTATTCAATTACTAATTATCGGATATTTACCAAATACGTTACTGACGTTAGATACGTAGCGGTTTTATTAAATACAAACATCCTCTTAAATTACGTTTCTGCACAATATCAGTCACTATTGCGTAACAAAACGTACGTATGTTGATACTAACAATGGTTTTGAACATACGAAATAAAAAGTGTATTACCTACTCGCTTCACGATCGTTATCAATTTTGGGATAGTTAGAACTTTGAGTGAAAGTTGTTTTCCTATTCAAAGTACACTTTGCACAAGGTAGCCGGTACCAAAACGTGACAGGCTGTGAGTCCCTCGCCGTAAACAAAAAGCGGCTATTACCTATGAGAGGAATTTTATATAGCATGCCATTATGTTTGATAATACGAATTAGTAACAACTAACAGTTCTTGTAAAACCTAAAACAATAACCCATCAAAAGAAGACATATCAGACAGAGTCACCATAAGACATATACATGCTTAATCCACTTCAATAACAACAATCTCATAATCATAGTAACTATTTGTAATAATATCAGCGACACTACTCGTAACACACCAAACTGATACGGAACCTTTTTATTCATTATAATTTATGTTATATGTCAGTATTATGATGTCTTTGTGTGTCTTGTAGTTGTAAAATTAAAGTCTTTATTAACTATTATTACTTGTACTTGATTTAGCATAAACCATTGGCTAACCTATTAGATTAGAATCCATTCCCTATCAGTAGCTAATTACCTTGGTTAATAAACATACTAGTTATTAGTAACTAAAATAAGCACTTTGTACTAACTACCTAATAATTTTATAGTTAAAGAACAATGAAATTATAAACTAACCTAAAGCATTTTTCAGTCCAAAACAGCAGTTGAACAAACAGAACAAAACAAAATAGCCAAGTGCTAATTTTAACCTTATATCCAGCTCGGTAAGATAGTAACTAACCTACCGTTCGACCAAAAACAGAAATACTCCCCTATTAGAGAATGGTCAGTCAATTTTCATTTGCAACTTCTGTGAGCAACTCTATTATGAATGTGCTCCATTAAAGCTCGGATCGTGAATTGGGTCCTAGATTTAAAACTGTACAGACAAAGACTACTGAAGCTGAGTGTATTTGAGAATTCCTTTTTATACATACATGTTCTTTCATCCCTTTTAGGGTGGACGATTGCTTATAGGTATCTTATAGGTCAGATTTAGAATTAATGGTAGCATCATAATGGCATTAATATGGAACATTGGTGACAAATTGCTAGCCGTTAGAATCCTTAGACCCTTAATCGCCTTCAATGACATGCTGGGAAGAATGGCAAATTGATAACATTTTATATCCAAACATGGGTAAAAAGCATGGGATTATTCCATAAAAAAATTTGTGTTCAGTTCTAAAAGAGCAAGTTCTCCTGATAACGCTTGCAATATTCTCATGACTTATCTATATATTTTTGTTGCTATATTGACAAAATGCCATACCATAAAAATACATTACCAGGAAAAAGTGATTAGCATAAATGTTACCAAATACAACATACTTAATGTGTCAAGGACAATAACAAAGTTAACCAAAAATCAACTGTTTCACTTTTGGAAGCAATTTTTTTGATAAGAAACTTTTGTCATGTGTTACTATGTAGAAAAATATTGTTTTTATTTTGTAGGAAATACAATCAACAAAGTGCCAACGAGTTTGTATTGAAAGATAAGAGAAAACAGACACATGCATGCTAAAAACCTACACAACAACATGATAATAATTATACATTTGCTTACCTCTTTTTATGATAATAGTACCATTTTTGTTAATGGTACTAATAATTCATACAAGGAAATTTTAATAATTTGGTTTCATATAGGATACATGAGTCTCATTCAAAAAATTATTATCAAAACAATGAGAATTTAAACAAACGTCTATAATTCTCCTGCACTTTATAAATTTTTATACTAAATCCTATGAGATGTCATATTCCAAAGATGATGCAGTATTACCATAATGATGTATACTATCATTTAGAATTGATATTCATATAATTATCACTATCCCTTGTGTTTATTTTCATAATTAAAAAGTTTTGTAAGGCGAGGCGTACTACTGGAAAGTGGCAGTATTATGTAATAATAGTTATTAGGTTTGCAGTTTGAATTTGATGTAACACTGTAGGTCTACGCATAGCATAGCATAGTGCATTTTCAGAAAAAATCAATGCATTGTGTTATATATTTACATTGAGTAGGATTCCGATATTGGGCCAGTCATTGACTATCCTTACATTTGTCAACTTGTAACAATAAATAAGAAACGTTGCTTTATGAACGGTTCTTATTTAACTATTGGTACATGTTGTAACATCGCAACATGGTAAGAATTGAGGTTAAAAATATCAAGTCAATTTTGTAGGTCCAATAGATATAATATTTATCTAACTTTAAAAAATATGTAGATTTTTAAAAACAGTTGTATCTGAATCTTTGTCAGACAAAACTACTTAGCTCCCAGATAAATCCAGTTACATAGGTACTTAGCAGCACAGTAGATATTGAATGAATAGCTGCTAAAGACTCAAATTGCTCACCTGTTTACAGATGATGTTCGTGGACAGAAGCTAAATATACATACAAACTAAATCATGCAGATATAAACACTCAGAATAGGCCCTGTTATAAAAATACTTATCTTCCTGGTAAAGATTTTATAACGTTTTACATTCAATCAACTAGGAAAACGATAAGTCAGCTATGCGCAAAAGATCGAAAATCATAACTAATTCATAGCTGTGTTTATTTTCTTTGTAGTGACTAGGTCTCTGGTGCTTATGTATATGCGCAAAGACAATAATATTCCAATTTTTAGGGCGATATAGGTAACTTACCGTTTTAAGAGGTGGAAAGTAAACAAGGCAGGCACATGACGAAACCAGATGGAATTCCAATTCTTGCGTATTGGATGTACAGCCGACGTTGTAATTATTACTATCCTGCCGTTCCGTAGTAACCATCCAGCAGCACCCAAGATTTTTTATCTGCACTACACTAAATACATCACAAAGAAACACAGCACCTTAATTGTAAGAAATAGCGATACTTGTGAACGACACTTTTACACAAACAGAAAAACACACAGGGAAGAGAATTTAGTGAGGTCCATTTTTAATTATAAAAACACCCACAGCGAAATATCTACAATGGCGACTAGTGTCGAGTAGGTAGTTGGGCTGTCCGCTTTCAATAATTTCCACTCGAACGTAGGCCCGTCCTTCTCGAACGCCATTCATTCCGTTGTTTCACAGCGTGTTAGAAAAGGATGGAGATAAAATATTTCAAGTAGAATAAGTAGAATACCAGCTCTAAAGAATAAAATACCTTTTATTTTGTCGAGTTGCTTGAATTTATATATTGTACTTGTATTTTACATTTTTTATTGAATTAAATATTCATTTTTACTTATTCTTAGATTTTCAAACTAGAAGGATAATGGCATAGACTGTTTTAATAACTGAACTCGTACTACTGCTATTTATGCATAGTTTCATAATGTCTGTTGATCTTACTGACGTTATGAACAGTAAATATTACATAATCGTTAGTAGTATATTATAAAATAATAAAATGTCCAAAGTGCGTAGCGTAATCTACAATCATCATTCAATTGCGAGAATTATCTTGATTGTCTGCAACTTTTCGAATTGTTAGATTAAAATTTATTCGCTTCTATTAATCTTTGATGTCAATATATCACTTAATCACTTTTTTATACTATGGCGGTCTTATATTAGTTGTATGCCTATACATTTTGAAACTTTATCTAATTTTATGAATTATTTCTGTTCTATTTTATATCTACCTATAAAATTGCACTACTTAACTAAGCCATGATCAAGTTATACATTTAAATGATTATTAATAGTTAAAGTTATTCTGTAATTTCCCAAGGTGCATTATTAGATTTAAAGACAAAAAGACAAACGCGTTCCCGACTATTAATGCCCACCTTGAACCCTCGTGTTGACCAGATAGCCAGTACTCAATGTGACAGGTGGTAAACCATGTCGCCATTTACAAGTACTAACTTTTACCTGTTCGGGGAATAGGTAGGTTTCTTCACGATGTTTTCCTTCACCGTAGTATTGGACGAATTTCGTAAATGTATTTAATTACGAAAATGTACATAGAAATTTATTAAACTTCCTTTCCATTGGTACATGCTCAAGCGGGATTTGAACCCTGTAGGTACCCACTGATACAGCGTCAAGATCCAAATAAATAAACCTATTCGTCTCATTTTTTGTGGCCGTGGGACAAACGTGATAAACATTTTTTCGATCCATTTCAATAGCTATAATTAACGTGAGTTTTTATGTATTTATATAATTTCGGGTTATTCATTGTATTCGATGAGGGTTCACTTACGTGTAATTGTCCGGATATTTTATTCTTAGTCAACAGATAAGGGTCAGAAACCTCGTCAGTGGAAGTTTTCACTAGATACCCTGTCTGCATCTAGTGAAAACTTATCATACGAATACCGAGATAATAAAATAGTTTAAAGGATAAACTATAACATTTGAACGATATACGATATTTCCTCACCGATACAAATTCGAGCATTGAAAATATACGTACATGTTTTTTGCAGCCAGATACTTGCAGGTTAAGGTATCTGTTCATTATTTATTCACTTGTCCTTCTATAATAAAGTGAATTTACCAATTATAAAGAGAACGAGTTACCCGTAATTTTGAAGTTCAATTTACCTGGCATTACGTTCAATAGGCCTCCACCTCCCCCCGTCATCCCGCAACTCGAGTTGAATGGACCCAAGCGCGCGCCGCTATTGGATCGATCGTAGTTACGTCGCTTGTCAACACGTAAACGCGGGAATTACAAATTGGAACTTTATTTAAACAAATTTGTTTAGTTTTCCATACAATATCCATTATTAATGTCAATATGGAACATTCAAACGATAATCCTAGCTAGAGGCTTTAATATCAGGTACAACAAAGAAAATAATAACGAAGATGTAATTTGAAACTTTAGTTTAGTAAGGCAAATTACAATAAGCAATTCTTGAAGAATAACTCTCAACGATACGTAATTGTAGTAATACTCATATTCAGTAAAGTAACTAAGCACGCGATAGCATTTAATTACGACAGTATGCCTATGAAGTAGGATTTGTTATTCTTCAACCTTCTTAAGTAGGGAAGCAGGTGAGATGTGTATGCATGTATGTTCAGTTTTTAGGATTTGAGAGATTGGTAGTAATTAAGTATTGTACCATTGAGTTAATTATTGTCACATATCACTTTAGTAATGATAATTTATAAATGAGATGAGATAAGCCAAGCTCTACTTACAACCTGTATATGACATGACATGTGTGTAAAAGCACCAATTGATTTTATTGCGTTTTCATAATGAAAATCAGATATTAAAATAATTTTGATTTATTTGCAGATAAATCTTGTGTCCATGAATTAGGTATTAGGATAAAAAGTTTCGGTGGATGTGTAGTTTATTGTATAAGCATTAGGTTTCTTGAATACCACTATGAATTTTAAGTATTCACAGTGGTTATTACATTGGAATTAACTGTTTTAAAAAATAATTAACCTTTTGGAAATTTAACAGTGTTTTGGTCTTTTCAAATGCGACAACATAGATATATTATGTTCCATCAGAAAATCAAATCAATTTTGTTGTAGATATTTTTGTTTTTATCATTCCTAACATTCATTAATAAATTTGTTATTTCAGCCCTGATTTAACTTTCTATTAAATATTGTATACATGATTGGAATAAAACAACGGATTGATTAACTGCATGTTTAGTGATTACAGTGAATTACAATACTTGATCATTAGTGAAGGCACGCGCATGCAAATCGACCGATAACTTAAAATTTATTGAGCATCTGCCTGTAAAGAAATTTTAATGCAAGTAACTTGTAATGCATTTAGTACAGAGCATTATATTTAATTTCACTCCTTCATTGAAAACAAAACTTAAGAGATCATAGTGTACTCAAGATGCAGAGAACAAGTTAAGGATAAAGTTGATTTATGTTCACTAGGAATATAACAATATCATTTAATGAATAAGATCCATTTGAATTAATTGCTTAAAAAGTGATGAATTCATGCAAAAATTAAAGTTTAACACCATTCCCTAAGGCAGTATTACTGTGTACATACATACAAATAGAAACTAGTCAGCCTTCAAATTATATATTCCAAATAAAAAATCCACCGAAAAGGCCTAGTTTAAAGAGTTGTGTACAATATTCATGTTTGCAAAAGCTGTTATTCATAAAATTAAGTATTTATAATAATAATATTTATATTCCTAATCCAAACACAGACACAATGCAGTACATAGTTTTGTTCTCCCAACGAACTGTGCAGGAGCCATCAGTATTGTTGTCCCAAAAACAGGATGAGGCCGTATGAAGTCCAGCACCGTTCTTCTGCATTATCGTACATGTTACTGAAAGATAAATTCAATCAAATTAATAAAGACCAGTCAATAATGATGTAGGGTATGTTCCATGTGGAAGTTAGATGAAATAAAATTGTCCTAATAATATCTATGCCACTCAAATATGTGCCAATGAAAATGACATTAGACGCATAATGTCATTAAGTGCAAAGGAATAGAATCCGTGATTTCTGCCTACTCTTCCAAGGGGAAAACAGCAGGATGTAAATAAATAAAAGTAGATATTAGTGAAAACTCAGGACATACAAAATGATTACCATTAAATCATTTGTTCAAAGTTCCTTACAGAGCCAAAGGAAGCATTGCAATAGTCTTTAAGTATTTGAAAGTTATTTTTTTAATAAATAATTAACATAACAATTGCTGGACAAGCAAAGGTAATTGCTTGCTTGAAAAGCTGGTTAGAATTCCTCATAATGTTTCTTTTGCCTGGTAGTAAGACTGGGTATATGGGGATGAAAGGCTCTAAACTTAAATACAGTCAAAACCGTTTATGGCGACATCATTTAGAACAACATACCGGTTAAAATGACCAAAATCAAAGGTCCTGGCTGAATGCTATATGACCGCCTTATCAAAAACATTGGTTTTTACGACATTGTTTACTACGACATACCGCATTGAGCGACCACATTTCGTTAATTTTTTCCGAAAATTATATCTGTAGAACGACCGGCTCAACTGTATTGTAAACAATTTGAATAGGTAGCAGTATCCACATCTGGCACGATACAATGGTCAATGGCTATTATCGTAAAAGTAAAAAAAGTTTAGGGTCTTTTGTAATTCTTAGAAACAAAGCACGTGCATGCCGTAGCCTCAAGGCCCGTTTCGTTATATCTCTTAGGTCAGTACACAAGACGCACCAAAACATATTGTTGAGTTAACTGTGAAAATAGTAACTTGTCGCTAACAAAAAGAAAGCAAATCAATATCGAAGAAAAATCGCGTATTATTTCAAAGCTAGAGAAAGGGAACCCAAACAACAAATCTGGCAAAAGAATATGGTGTATCACACCACATGCAGGGAAATTGGGACGATACACTGATTAAAAGCCAACGTGAATTACAAAATGTGTATGCACGACAAAAGTGTTCCACACAAACTAAAATTACAGATTTTATGCATACAAAAATGATGGCAAAATTATATTGTTCTCTTATATTATATCTTTGTATTGAAGTAAACAAAAAGTGGTTTAATTTCCTACAGGAATATAAGTATTATTTTCCCTATTAATACCTGTCACTGGTTATTACAACTATCGGTTTTTACGACTAAACACGAGTAGTCCCTTCGATGTCGTTATAACAGATTTTGACTGTATAATGCATCAGTTATAGTAAATAAACATTAGAGATCATTGACAGGTTAGATGTGTTATACCCAGCAAAATTACTTGACATAGTCAAGTAGAGTATATGGTTATGTACATTCTCTATAAATACCAGACCATCACAAGGATGGACCCAAAAAAAAAGCAGTTACAGATAGATTCATATCCATAAATCCATTTCGGGGTGGGCAGAACCTTGGAGACACAACAAAATCTCCTTGGTCACTTATTAGCATCAATATTGGGGTTGTGCGATGTCATATGAAAGATTGGTGAAAGATTTCTAGACCATCATTCAAGAAATTCAATTGGTCCACTGGTCCCTTAGTCGCCTCTTACGTCATGCCGGGAAGAACGGCAGCTAGTTAGCATTACTTTTACGTCCCAGGAAAGTGAAGCTATCATTGATCAAAACAAATCTGTATATTTTAAATACATACCAATGTATTTGTAAGGTTTTTGCAGTTTTGTCAGTTGACTTAGGCAGGATTCTACAACGGTAGACGTCCACTGATTTACTTTGTTATGCTGGTAAGCAGTGCCACCGATTGCATTTTCTATAGCTTCTTTGATAATTTTGCTAACATCGTCCACAATAAATTGATTCTGAAAGTAAATAAGTCATTAGCAAAATGAAGATGTGGTTGGATGACTAATGTTAAGAAATAATAAAATGTTACAAATACCTCTTCGTTTAAATCATTACATTCTTTAACCTCCATAATTTTTGTTGCGTTAAACACGAACTCTTATAAGTATTATCGTCCAATATCGAACAATTATGGAAATAATGTAATATTTGCTAGCTTGGTTGGTGATTGTTGATAAATTATTTATTTATTTATTAGTTTGGAATTTTTAACTTTAGGTTAATCTGTGGAGTATAAGTTACCACATACATTACTATCAATAATTGATTAAAAGCACTATATGAACAATATATCAAATATGTTGGATTATCTTTTATTATCTGAAATAACTTTGCGAGAAAATTAATTATTAATGATATTAAAGTTCTAGTTCATAATGGAGGGATTTCTTAAATTGATACGTTTGTAGAAGGTTTTAACATCAGTCACTAATACGGGTATATAGTAAACATCAGTCATAATACAAAGAAAAATGGGCTTGAGTTGAGTTGATGAGTGAGAAAGATATGTGTAATGGTGTTTTGAAGGAAAAGTTGGTTTTTGTGAATAGTTTAAATTTTATGCCTACCACCTAAAATAAACAATGAAATGAATATTGGAATATGAGTTGTGTTAGCTCAAGTTGAAGTTGATCAAGATATTCGCAGAAATGAATTCGTGATGGGAATATATCCTGGTTGTATTGGGAGATTTACGTCTTGTTGTTATCCTGTCACTATGTTTTGTATTAAATTGTTTAAATGGTTTCCTGTGGTCGCAATATTAGCCTTGATTGGCTGGTCATATTATGCGTTCGTTGTAGAACTATGTATAAGTAAGTCCTTTCTCTCAATTTCAAGTTCTACTCCGTTGATCGTACTTAGAATTTCTATAATGACTTTGCTATTATTTACTCTGATAGTGTTTTATCGTATCATCAAAGTAATAAAAACATATTTATTAGTGACGCAACTCCTAACGATTTATCAATCTTCATATCGGGTTAATTTCTATCTTGTTATTGGTGTCACTGATTCATATAAACAATTTGTTATTTACCTATGATTTTTTCATTAGTTATCTACAAAATATTAACTGTATCCTGTTGAACAGAAACATTTCATTTACTAAGATGATCCTAACATTTCTCAGCTCAAATCATTTAAAATTACAGCCAAAAACAGCTGAAATAGTAGCATAATTGATAATGACCTAATTCCTATAGAAGTGAACAATAATCAGATTACTCAATGTTCATAGGTATCAGTTTCAATCAATTAGGTGACTAAACTTTGATAATGCTATTGAACGACATATTTACTAAATTTATCTGCAATTACAGTAATAAGTTATGTTTCTACAAAAGGAGTATGAAGTTAAAATTTTCCTCAATAGATCACTAAAGCTAAAGTGGAAGTTGCAGTGATGCTTGACAAAATGATTTTAGAAAAATGATTTATTCAACTGCAGACATATGAGTACTTTGTCTTTTAGTTTAATAATTTACTTTTCCTTTTTCAGTTGCTGTTAGCAATGTGATTCAGAAAATTGCCTATTTGATAATATATCACATACTATTTGTGCTGTTCATAGCATCTTATTTTCAAACAATATTTGCACATATACCTGATGTTCCGGAAAAGGTAATCTATCTATACTTTTGTAAGATACTTAAGTTTAAAAAGAACAAATATAGGAGGCAACTAAGGGACTATGGGTCAATGGAATGTATTGGGTAATGGGCTGGCAACCTTGTACCATTGTTCCATATGACATGAAAAAGCTGGTAGTGGTTGGCTGCGGTCTATCTGTGATCTTGTTTTATGGCATTCCATTTGGGAAACCAACATCTAGCAGTGGATGTGGGCGGATCTATTGATGATATATTATTATATAAACTCAGAGATAGTTTAATTAGATTTGCCTATTACTGGGGACACAAATATGTAAGATGAGGGTGTGTTCTATCAAGTAAAATACTTGGCTGACCCTTCAAACCATCTCACATATTACAACGAGAGCAGCTGGCATTCATTTAAAGTTTAAGATCAGAGCTTTATATAACTTCCCATACTAGGTTGAGACATAAAAAATCTCTAATAGCTGCCCTTTTGTCCGCATGTTGAAGGAGGCAACTAAGAAAAAAGAAGTAAATGGAATTTATTAGGCACTGGGTTAGCAACTTGGTACCAATGTTCCATATGACATCACAACCCCAATATACATGCTAGAAAGTTACCTAGTTGATGTTTTCAAGTCCCACAAAGTTCTATGCACACAGGAGATTAAATAATTGTATATATGAATTTTGAATATACGGCCTTGGCCAAAAGTATTAGGCACCCCTGCTTAACTCTTATATTTTCAAATCTCGTGCAAATTGCCGCAAGTGTTTTTTCGGATGCATTGTAGGTGTTATTAGGGCTTGCTTAAAACAATAAATAAGCTTATTTTGTTTGTCAATAGACCACATGCAATCAAAAACAAAAAAATACGTTTTTTGGAGTTGCATTTCATTTTTGTATTATTATTATTTTATTCATATATTTGTTACAGTTTAAAGTGCCTGATGAGGAGTTAGAGAAACTCTTGGGTGCTGTGAGTGAAGAAGAACAGAGGCATATTCTGGAGGAGTTTTCAAAACACTTACCAGTACTAACAAGGTAAGTGCAGTATAAAACCAAAGAAAACAGGTGAAATATATTCAGCATTGTTAAGCCATTAATATTGTTGTAACATTAGTGATTCTTTAGAATAATCTATAATGTATTATATCTATCATAACCCTTTCAATTATTTGGGAAAAGATATTAAGAAAACTCGGTCAAAAAATCTTTAGGTTTTTATTTGGTTTATTGGCTTCAACTTTTACATTATTTGTCACGTAATTGTGTAGTAAAAATGCTTAAACTTAATATAAATCTGGCTAATCAACGAGTTGTGACACATTTGTCATGATTACATTGATATGTAGTACATATTTGAAAATACTCGTTACATACGCAGTATTGCATCCTAGACAGTACCATGTTTTAAAACGATTCTTTAACATTAATTTCCAGGACAAATTCAGGTGCAGTGAGATATTGCAACCGCTGTGTGATGGTGAAACCAGACAGGGCGCATCACTGCAGCATTTGTGCGAAGTGCATCCTCAAGATGGATCATCATTGCCCCTGGGTGAATACCTGCGTTGGCTTCCATAATTACAAGTTCTTCATACTATTCCTTGGCTACGCGCTGTTCTACTGTTTGTTCATTATGTGCACATGTCTGCCGTTCTTTATTACCTTTTGGAAGGTGAGTTTGTATTCATTTTTATGCATGTTTAATTTGATATATAAAAATATTGTGACGAGAATTTCGAAGGCATGTTATGTATGGGCCACTCAAAGCCTGCGTTTCACTTGATAGACAGCATCCAACGATATAGTAGTGATGGTAGGGTTCATCACGATGTTTTTCCTCACCGTTTGCGACTATACAATTACATTAATGAAATAACATATTTTTTAATTTCATACATTGGAAAGTGCCAGATCCGAGATTTACTTCTTACTAGACTTCTAATACGCATTTAAAGATCTCTCGACTAGGATACATCTGCTTTCATTAATATAAATGATATTGTTTAATGGTCTGCATACCAATGTTATAGAAAATGTGAATGTTTTGAAACGTTTAGGAATTTACTATTCAATGTTTTTAATAATTAACTCTTTTCTAATACCTATTAATGTAGAATTTTGTCTCAATTAACCCAGCATTGAGTTATAATTAATATTGAACAGCTTATGTAGAATAAGACAATAATTCTCTGTTATGTCTCATTACACAGCTACTACATAAGTTTAACCATGCAAAATGTGCTGGTCGTGGGAAAATGACGGAATTTTGTACAGTTTTACTAGTAACTATCTCTTTTCTTATAGTATTTGTGGTAGAATTTGTTTACTTACAAACATTCACGTCATATATTAAGGCTTCATATACACTCGTTTGTTTAGTTAAAGAGATAGTGGTAAAAATGTATTTTAAAAGTTTACAAACGATTCACATCATACCTGTTTCCCCACATAGCGGTAGTCAGTGATAATGGATCTCTATTTGTCTCTTCCCTCACAAATCACTTTCGTTTCATTGATATCTAGACACTTTCATTTCATTATACTCGCTTAAACTTAGAGTATAGTGGTAAAAATGTATTATAAAATTTGCGTATAACTAATAATATAAGTATAACTAATCATATTGTAATCAAGTTGATTTTTCATATCATTGAAAATATAACGTGTTTAGTTCAATTGTTTAAACAAAATATTGAGTACTTTGGAGTTAATTCCATTTATTAATTCTCGATTCATATTATATTGTTGAGACAGTATCATTGTTAGTACTCATATACTCGTTAGATTACAGGCATATAGTTTTTCTATGATTTGTGTCATAAAAGAAATAAATATGCACAATTTACTAAAGCTAATAACACTCGGAGATGTTATTAACATCTGATTAACCTGCTAATAGTCGAGATGGTGTTTGTATGTATATATTTTTATGTCCCAGCACGGGAATGAGTATTATGGAATTGTGTAAAAATTACTGTTCAGTTTTAAACTACGAATAAATATTATTAAAATTCCTAACATTTCATTTCTAGTCATCTTAACATCATAGCTGAAGTATTAATTAATATAAGACGACCTCCGTAGCGCGATTATTTTAACACCTGAACACTAATCGTGAGGTCCCGGGTTCGATTCTCGGTGGAGCCAGAGTTAAGAACTACGCTTTTCTTCTGTATTCCAGTCCGCCTCATTATAAATGCTATTTATACATTCAATCATGTATAATACATATTTCTTAAATGTACGATGACTAGTACCCTTAATTTTAAATGTACTTAGCAAGGGACTATAGTATTCGTATTAAGAAAATAGTGAGATAATCTTATCACTACGTCTTGACCAATCAGACGTGATAAGGGTTGTCTGCGATTGGTCAACGTGACTTGTTTTCTCATTTACTAACGTCTCATTGGCCAGTTTAACCTCTGAATATCATGACGTCACTATTTACTTAGTTCAATGGGTGTAATAGTGTCCTATAATATTGTTATTTATTACATTGTACGGCATTTTGCAGGGCGAGATTTCGACTACGAGCGGCAAGTACCACATAGTGTTTGCGTTCTTCGTTAGCCTCATGCTGGCCATCAGTTTGGCATCGCTGTTCTTCTACCATTTGTACCTGGTGTCTGTGAACAGGACTACTTTGGGTAAATACTATAGTAATATAGCTATTATGTTAGGTATATCCTTTATAGGACACATTTTTTGAGGATAGCGTAAATGCAGAAAATATCGCGCGGAAATACAATAAATATGTATAAATTCAAGTTCTTTAATCCCTTTCAGGGTGGACAGAACCTCGGAGCCATAATATCTCCTAGGTCACTTTTTAGCATAAATATTGGAGTTGTGATGTCATATAGAACATTGGTGTCAGGTTGCTAGCTCATATATTACTAGTGTGTTCATTGAGGTAAGAAAATAACACAGTTCACAAATGCGCTTATAGTTAGTTCATAAAACTATTACCCACAAATGGTACAAATGTATGAAGTTAGTGTATTGTATTATATAATATAAAGGTCCACATACGAATAAGTCAACCTCATGACACATACATATATTCCTGCCTCGTTTTTCACAGAGCAGGCAGGCAGAGACTAAACCTCATAACACTCCTAATGTATACATATCGTTTATGTGGTACTGTTTGATTGTTGCACTTAAACTATTATAATTATATTGTAAAATATAAACGCATACGAATATCTCAAAACATTTTTTTTTATTTATTTACACACAAAGTGAAGGCAAAGGTACATAAGCCATACAGCCAAATCTTAAGAAATACAAAACTATACAATTATCTCAAAACAATATAAACACATTCACGACCACTAACCAGACGGGGTATTCAGACAACTCACGTGCCAAATCGTTTTCCAGAGTCGTTCCGAGCGCCAGTATTTCGCGGTGGTCCGGACAAGCGAGGCTTTTCAATGGGGTGCTACAATAATCTTAAACAGGTGTTTGGATATAAGCCTTCGTTGTGGCTGATACCCGTCAATACCAGGTAATTTGCACTTTTAGTTATTAGTCAATTTATGTTAGGACTTGACACTGTCATGTGTATGCCAGGTGGTGATATGCTGGGTTTTGTTTTTTTATTTTTTTGCTATAACTTATTTAGTTATGCTATGTTCTTCCAAGTTATATAGTAATGCTACGTGTAGATTTTATTTTTAGGGACTTAACATGTTGTAGAGACCTAACATGTTGCAAGTATTAGGGTTGGGTAAATTAATTTTTGCGCTTCAAAAGTATGTAACAGGCTGACTCAACGGTCAACGGTATAAATACATTACATGCTTCTTAAAGCACACACTGGACTAATTATTAGATAAGTCTATCTGGTTGGTTTATTAGCTAGGCAAAAATAAGAGAAATTAGATACACCTTTTGTCTTACGTTGTCAATCGTCCCATTTTTTTAAGAAAAAACGTGATATTCAGTAATATTATGTTGCAAATCAAAAAATTACACATAAAATCCAGCATATCAGTATGATAAATACCTAAAAAAGTCTAGACACTTCACCTTTCATATGAAAATATATTTCTAAATTAATATGTGTTAAATTGCATGTATGTGTGTGTGTGTGTTACGCGTTGCATCAATGTTAAATGGTAAAAAGAAGTGAATGACTATTTCAAATTGATCTCTAACTTCTTAGAAGTACTATGGTTGATTTACTAACCGCTATGTGTTATGATCTATTCTTGTAATATTCGTTGTAAGGTTGTAAATTCAATTCTCCTCATTTGCCGATATAGTATGTTATACACAAGGGATTTTTTTATATCCCCACTTCGTGAGACGTATTCGTTTTGGAGCTATTAGTATAAATTTAAATCATTACTACCTATACGCTCGTTAAAAAAAAATACGTTTTCATTTAATTATAAAACAAACTTTTACTATGTTTGCACAAAATAAATACACTAGTTCGGTTTCAAATTACGGTAATCTGTATGATTTCTAAAATGCTTTGCATAGTGTAGTAATTGATGCTAACAAACACTGCAGCGATGTATGTAACTGGAAAATACGGGTTTGTATTTTATTAATATGAAATACGCTTCTAATATTGCTAAATATACTAATCTTTCATAACTCATTCAGTACATACTGCAATAGCTTTTAAAATTAACATGTTTGCATGTACATTTCAATAATAATAAACTTAATTAATCAGTTTTATTAGTAGATAGACATTTGGAAACGAGTATTTTGTTTCAATCTTGGTGATAAATATAAAGAAGGAAAAATACGTTAAAAAATAAATTATATTCTTAATTGAACTAAATATTAGCTGGGTTGGCTTATACTAAAAAAAAAATGATTGCTTTAGTTGCTACTAACAATATTATTCCTTTGTATTGTTGACATTTATAATTCGTGACTTATTAACCGTATGGAAAGCTATTAACCATAAGATTCGTATTTAGTTTATTGTAGGTAAACAAATAATATTTTCAATGGCTATTAAAGGATAGTTTATGAGAAATGCACTCTTTGTGGCTGTATTAATTAATATTTTTAAAACTGGGATCACTCTTACTATCTTTAAGCACACGGACCAAAAATTAACACACGTATTTTAATTGATCGCATAATTTGTTACGCAAAATTATATACTCGTCTTAAAAAATCAATTTGTAATTTATTTGGAATTAACCAAATAAATGTGCACAATTTTAACAAAAGTAGAGCTTAATTCTAGCTTCCTGCAAGATGCCGAACAGGCATTAGATAAATTATATGAGTTAATTGAGAAATCTCTTTAAATGTACAAGAAAGTATATCATACTTACTGTAAATGAATCTTAATCAATCTTATAAAACTAGGTAATATTGCTCACAAAAGCAAAACAAAAGGTACAGAATCATACAGTAATTTCTCTTATATTCGTGTTACGTTTCATAAGTAGCAGTTACACTACGCAGTTAGACTATCCTGAATAGCCAGTAATGCTTTGTGACGTTTGTCAGTGTCGGCGACGGTACCGAGTACCCGGTTCGGAGGGAGCACCAATTGCAGACGTTCACGGCGCCCCGAGAGACTCCCCACGGGTATGAGTCGATGGGGAACACTCGCTCGGGCAGGTCAGCCATCAAGGACGTCTAGAACAAGTCTGGCACATAACTTGAGACAATAAGTGGCCTTGCAATCAATATCGAGAGAGAAATTTCAAAGGCTGATTTTCATCGAGTTTCTTTTGTTACGTATCGGTCGCCATTTTGTTATTGAACACGTGTAGTTTTTAAATCTTTGGTCTGCATAAAATGGTGTAGAATTTGTAGCGTCTATGACATATAACGTACGTTGAGTATGTCATATATGCGAGTGAAGCTTAATAAGCTCGGTCGAAATCAGTCTAAATCGGTTATTGGGTAATACGTGCTATTACTTTATTATTATGTTATTTCGTAAAGGGAATATTTTAACAAAATTCTTCCATGATTGTTATCATTTAATAAAACCTATGATTTAAAATTTATATTACAGTTTAGTACACTTATTTTTGGGTAGCTTAAGTCGTAAAGACAACTTGATTTTGTTTTTCTAACATTAATTATATATTTTTTTATTTCGCCGCAATGAAAGAGGCAAAAATTAATGCTCAAATTAAAGTATGATGATTCTCGCAGCATTTATATTCAAGTCCGTTGTAGAGCAAATAAATTAGTTTTTAACGAAACCGTACTCAAGATATGTGAAAGATACTTACTGCCTATAGCCAGCAATTTGAATCCCAGTAAATGCATATGTTATTTGATGCGCAAAAGCTTGTGCATTAAACTATCAATGCGGGATTAATATACACATGTAATCATTTGAAAAAGGCAGATTTCACTGTAATAGGAACCGTGCCTTTTATAGTGCAAAGTATATTTTGGTTAACTTATTTTCATATCTACGTATAATATATTCTATACATAAACTTTACTACTTAATCTTTATTTTTTTAATATATCTATCAATTATTCTGCAACTATGTAAGCTTATGCTCTTACTGTAAAACTTAATCACTATAAAAAGACTATTGTGAATATTTACGTCTTTGTGAAATCTGCCTTAATCAACGGCCCATTAAGCACATATACAACACACAAGACTGATAAGCTAGAGTTTTAGAAGCTGTCCACTATATGTAAGTTCTTGTATCGTGCAAATAAAATATTTTTGTTCAAACTTTTTGGTTTTATTTCTCGCTCACTCAATGCTTCAGCAAGGCTTTGCCGCTTTGCCTACGACTCATTAGCACGCAAATGGATACACTGAGCGTCTGTGTGATGTATATATTTCCATAAATCATTATTACATTGTATTGAATAACAGATAAATGCTAAAATAACCTTTTTGTTTATAGCTGGTCATGCTACCTGCAATACTGGAGTTTATGTTCCAATATTCCAAAACGGGTCACTCCCCGACTAGTGTAGGATAAAGTAATATATATTTGTTTGTTTTTGTACTGGTACTGTTTGATACTTATTTCATTTAATATTTTCATACTTTCTTTACCTTGAAAAGTCGTTCACTTCTTTTTTCAATTCTTAACATTCCTTGTAACTTTTAAGGTTTTCTTTATGATGTGTCCTTTTGCATGCTAATAAAACACACGTATCCTTGGTAAAATATATATTTGCATGTTTTGCTTCATAAATATATGTTGGATGATGTTGCAATATCAGTTTGTATAGCTAAATAGTTACAGCTTACATTTTTGCGAAGTAGGTTGAGTAGATTAGACCAGAATACAAGAAAGCACTAAATTATGCATAAGAGGGTATTATTGAGATCTTTTCCTCTCTTACATTGTGGACCGAACCTACGAACTTTTAGCAAGCAGTATCGGAGTCGTGATGACATTAATATGAAAGGGATCTTAAAAATTTAAGTGCTTTAACTTGCCATAATTCCCATTGCTTCTTATTGTACCTGCAGGATAATCCTGCTGCTTGAATCCTCGCACCACTAGTAAGCTTCAGCTTGTTATCTTAGCTTTATTATCTATGGTTAAGAACAGTATTTATAGACAATCCTACATAGAACAATAGTTGTATTGGTTTATTGTTCAGTTTATAAATGTCTGTTGTATTTTGTGTATGCAGCATGTCTAGCATATATTGATACGGTATAGTGAGATGATAAATATGATATCAATGTTTCATAAGAACATAGGAGTTTGTATGTGTGGCATGTCATACTTTCCAGTCTTACCTATTTATAACGCTGAAAAGGATATGGTAAGATAAGTAATAGCTTTAAGGGCAGTTACAGAAAAATATTTAGGATTTACTTATGCGTGACAGGGTGTATTTGTCATAGGGTTATTACACAATCGAGACATTTATAAGATTATAATTATGTAAATATATCACCATATCAAGAAAGATAACATTACCATGGCAATATTGACAACAAAAATAACTGTTTCAGACATGAAAAGAAATAATAGTTACAATTATCCGTAATAATCACATCACACGATCTTAGCCCGCAAACGACTGTATAAAAAAACATTAGTCTCTAGATAACTATTACCTTTAGAAGGGTATTAGCCCCAAGCCGCAATAAATACCCTAAAAATACCTAAAAACCCAACAATTAAGCAGCTGGATGCATTCTATCTAGTCCCAGAGCAGCCCACACAGACGCCGATTCTAACACATGATTTCTCGTAGCTGCGGCGACGGTATCAGATACCCGATGCCCTACAGAGACGAGGATGCTGAGTCCCTACTCGGCGCTGAACGCTGGGATCGATGGGAAGATTCTAGAAGAAAGTTTGGGGAGGTCGCTACTATGGATAGTTCGTCTGGAGACGGCCTTGATGAAGAATGATCTTTATTTTCTAGTTATTAAAGTCTATTTGTGTTAAGGAAATACTTTCGCTACGTAGTCACTCAGTTATATGTGAAACTATGAAATACTAACTATGTGACAACAGTACATAAATAAACCACGCCCCTTGATCTATTTGACCCATGGTTTAGATATTATTATTATATATTTATTATAATAGACAAATATTTTCTTAACATAAATAGACGCGTCAAGAAAATAGTGACTTAGTAAAACCCCGCCGCTTGACCAATTAAAATTGATCAGGGATTTCCGTTATTTGTCAATTGTGAGTTGTATTTTCATTTACTTACATCTTATTGGTCAATATGCCTGGTCTGGTTGAAGAATCCTGAGGCACTATTTCCTAAATGCGTATATACTACAGTCGATAGACTAGTTAACTAGACTACAGATTTATTAATAGGCATTTTATTCTAATTAATAATTTCTTGCAATGCTGAGAAGTGATACTGTGCTATAAAGTGATGAATGTGTATTATGTGTACATGTAGATACGTATTTCGTTAGATAGGTTACTCAGTAGGGAACTAATGTGTAGTGAAATGATAAAAAGCAATGTTTGTTGAAAGAAAAATGTTGTTTTTTTGCATAGAATTTTCACAAGTAATTTTCACTCTAAAACATAGTGCTAAAAGTACAGTTTACCTATAACAACATGCACTTTTGATAATTAGTCGCAGTATTATTTAAAACAACACTGGAAATAGATAAATATATAGCAGTTACTCTCCGTGATAGAATAGACATCGTTATTACAGAAGTGTATCTTTATTTGTAAAGTTACACTTAGAAACATCATACTGTATGTGGCATAAATGTTTTGTAAGAATGTACTGTAGAACTAAAAACAATTAGATCCTCTAATGAATAAAATTCAACTTCAATATTTTTAGGTCTTCGATTATCTATGCTTTGTGGTTTCTTCTAAGTCCGAAACTTATTGCGTTTTTCTAAAACTTGTAGATTCTTAATATAGTGGAAGATATAGTTTTAGTTCTCAAAGTAAACATTCATTTCTCTTCTGAGTAAAATGCATTCTTACAAATTTTAAACTAGGAAGCATCTAATATATTTTTTCAAAATTAAACATGTAAATATAAGTAATATAGTAGGTAATATAAATTTATCAAATTATTAATGTTAATCTTTACAAATAAAGCGTTTTAACGTGATGCACGTTACTTTAATTATACTAGTCTCTAGTTTCACGTTAATGGTGCATTTCTACTTAATTCTATTTACTTTTCTAGAATGTGGAAGTGTGATAAGTATGTATAACTTCTTCATCTCTTTAATTAATTTCATGACAATGGTTTTTTCTTTGGGTTTGAGTATGTTTTGGTCTGAGCTGATAATGTATGAAATCAAAATTATTATCTAAGCTAGTATATATAGGGGCTAAATTTGGATATTGTTTGGAATAAGGACGTGATTTTAATGTATATAATATGTACCTACACTTTTTAGTACATAGTAATTCTCTAGGTAAATTCACACATAATTTTCAGTATTTATAGCGACAATAGTTTGAATGTGTCAAACAAAAGTTAGTGTATGTGTATGGTAACTGACGCGAAGATTATAATAACCATCTTTGATTTGTAAGACTATAAATTTGTATTTGAGGTTGTTTATATTGTTTAACAATCAAAAATATAGATATTACTGTATTTTCAACGTCTTGGTAATTATAGGGTTGCTACTTGAAAGTTTGTGTAAGGACTTATTACTTTTTATATTTTTCGTTTTACCATCCAGTTTTAATGCATTTATTTTTAACTTAGATATTCTAATTTTATTCCATGTGAATGTGTAAAAATGTGTACAAATAAAATGACGGTTTATAATAAAAGATGTGTTTATTTTATATCTTCGCTAATGTAATTTGTTTGGTAGCACCACCAAAAATATATATTTATATTTCTATTAGTCTCAACGGTATTCAAATGAAACAATGAAATACAAAATAATCAATTTATTCAAATAAGAAAATCGGTGGTTGATACATCACAATACTTGATTATAAAACTTATTGAGGTTACGCTCCTCGAAACGACATACGGTTAAAATAAATGCATACTAGCCTAAAGACATTACTGACAAGATGTGACTCAATTTCACTCACTCATTTTGAGTGATTTCCAAATGTACATATCGTATGTAGGTATTAAAAAAGCAGCATCAACTAATAAATTCTGCATGTCAATTAAGTGGATAATTTTAAAAGGGCTCACGTACCTATTAAAACAATGTGATATATGCCCTTTTAGAATTATGCATCCAATTGCAAATTGCTCAACGCATCTCAAGTCAGAAAGGTATTATTGTGGCTACGAAAACGATTACAGTGTGCAAACAAAATTTTTCCTTTCCCAGATAGACTGATTTGGGCATTTTACAGTTGGTTTGCAGTTCAGTCTTTGGAGAGGTTTGCATTCTCAAAGATTCGTCTTTTTTACAACGTTCTGTTATAAAATCCTTGAACACAAATTCACCATAATACTGACGTTGTGTATAATTAAATATTTCTTTAATCAGAAACATTAATGACTTGAACTAAACAGGGGTTAACATATAACAGGTAATGAATAATACATACTAAGACTTAAATCTAAAGAAGATTCAACAAAACTTCGAACACTTAACAATCTAATGTTGAGTATTAATAACAAAATAAAAAAAAAGCAATGCTTACACCTGGTATCACTATCAACTAAAATGGCACATACACGATCAATCACATAATTAAATGACCAATTTCTTCAACATGGTTCTCAGATCATTCGCGTTGCCAATCTTCCATACATTTTTGAAGCTTCTAACACACGTAGCGTCTTTTTCCAGACTCTTCGATATTTGGTGAGCTCGCCTCGTTATCTCTTTGGGGATGCCAGCTAAGCGGGCTGCGTTAAAGCCGTAGGATTTGGGGCAAGCGCCCGGTGTTAGTTTGTAAAGGAAGGTGATCGTTTCCTCTGGTATTTCGTCGCCGTCTGGAGTCGTTTCGTCTGTCTCTACCATGCAGGCCTGGAATTGGGAAAACATGGTATATATTAATTTGGATCATAAATGTTTTTCGATATCCTACTTATTACCTCTGCAATTGCGAGGATGAACAACCGGAGTCTGACTACCCCGCAAGGGTTGGTAGTGGCAGCATGTATTTTTCATATTTGAAAATTCATCAAAAATTACATACTATTTTTTGGACTCATCATGTCATTGTCTTGAGAATATAGAATTGTATCAATACATCAGTTTATATTTTTAAAATTTATTATTTTACATGGAAACAACATATTACATAGTCTTTTTGTGAATGAAAGTTATTATTTCCAACAATATTATAGTCAACTTAAGTGCTGTACTAAAGCATCACTTACCATGTGTTGCAAGTCCACATCGCTAGATGGCAGCAGTTTGGTGAGCGCGTGATAGTGCGTAGACAACACCGTCCTACAACCGCGTTCGGACAACGCCACGCACACGCCCGCCGCCACCGCCGCCCCGTCCCACGTGGATGTACCGCGACCTAATCATAAATACGATTAGGTTCAAAAGATGGGCACAATATTAGGATTTTATTTGGTACTAGCGACCCGCTCCGGCTTCACACGGGTATAAAATATAGCCTACTCTACTATATAATGAATGTTATTATACATATAAACCTTTCTCCTGAATCACTCTATCTATTAAAAAAAACCGCATCAAAATCCGTTAAACATACAAAGGGACAGAGAAAGCGACTTTGTTTTATACTATGTAGTGATATATCTTTTAAGATCGAACGATATGCAATACAAGATAAGAGGTAGGTAGGTTAGGTAAGGTATCTACCTAAATATAGTACTATTTGTTAAAATGTTTGAAATAAAAAAACATGTCACCAAAATGTCGCTATGTTCAATATCAACCGACATTTTATAACATAACTAGTGGCCCGCTCCGACTTTGCACGGGTATAAAATATATAGCCTACTCCACTATTTAATGGATGTTATTATACATATAAACCTTCCTATTGAATCACTCTATCTATTAAAACCGCATCAAAATCCGTTGCGTAGTTTCAAAGATTTAAGCATACAAAGGGACAGAGAAAGCGACTTTGTTTTATACTATGTAGTGATACATATGTAACTGGATAAAAGGTTAAGTTTAGGTTGTAAACATATTGATATATGTATGATCATTACATTCAACAATATATAAAATCTACAAGTGCATAGACCACAAAACTCACCCAATTCATCCAACAACACCAACGAGTGCACAGTCGCATGCCTTAGTATAGCGGCTGTCTCTGACATCTCCACTAAGAACGTGGACTGGCCTGACAGGATGTCGTCACTGGCGCCCAGGCGACTGAAGATGCGGTCTACGAGGGACATCTTGCAGGAGGATGCGGGAACGTAACTACCCTGTACGGAATGTTCTGTTAGTTAAATTATACACGGTTGGTATCAATGGACTTAAATTGACATGTACAATCACGAAAAATAATCGAAGAGATATGTAATAGGCGATCAAAGTGTAATGTTTAGAAGTTTTTGTGTGGTGCAAAAGTTATTCCAAATATAGATAAGTCTTATGACATGTTGTTAACTAAAAAGCTAACCCTGACACAGGAATATTTCAGCTCACACACAAATTGAAGAGAATCAAGAATTCTCATTTGGGAACTTTATTAATCTTTTTATTGGATACGAAAACCTATCAACTCACCGACTTGAGTAATTAGGTCAGAGACGGCATTAGAATTATTGAGCCACATGACGGTTTCATTCCCATCATTCAAATACGCTTAATCAATAAACCATATTCTTCTATCTATGACCATATTATACAACATTAAATCCCCAACCAAATATTCCTCCCCCCCCCCCATACCACTACTACTACAATATCTTACCAAATGAGCGAGCACAGTGAGCAGTCCGTTCTGGCGCATCAGCGTGGACTTTCCGCCCATATTAGGTCCCGTTAACAGCATCAGGTTAGGTCCATGTAACCCTAGCTCCGTGTCGTTGGGAATAAACTCGTCTATGATCGGAATGCACGGGTGGCGGCCATCTTTTATTGATAGGAATGGCTGTAACAGAATAGATATACATGTGGAATGAGGTTAAATGTAAACTTTGTTAATGGTACCATAGATTTTTATAAGTAATCATAAAGGCTTGTATTGTTATGACATATACGCGACTAAGTCCTTGAATGATCCAGATCCAGTCTATATCACTTAAATAACATCTGCTTATCTACTGTTCTTTACCTTACTCAAATAGCTGAGCATATTTAGGGTGGCCATCAGGATTGTAGTGGTCACAACTAGCCACCTTATTGCTAATAATATCAATTTGAATCATCTTTTGTTGCCTTTATGACAACTCTATGAAAGAATGAGCAGTTCAGTATCTGTTTTTAGCTTAATATCTGAAAAGGAGCTTTGCTACTATTCTATTTACATCCCAGACCAGTATTCTTCTATTAAACATTACCTTATCATTATCAACGACCAGCTCGGGCAAGCATATGTCCCCAGTCTGCTGCCTTGCGTATTCAGCCAGCGACAAAAGGACATCTAGCGTCGCTATGCAGTAAACAGCGGCGGTCCACTTGTCCTGGTTCAACGAGAACTTCTCGAAGATTCTGCGACTTAAGTCCTTTAGTACTTGGGCCTTTTGCTCCTCCGCTGCCATCATTCGGTGTAGGAAATCCTGGGATTACAATTTTTATGTCATTATGTATAAAAGACAAACGCATTCACGACCATTAACCCTTGCGGGGTAGTCAGAGGTTCAGGTTTCCATCTCCTCAATTGCGAAGGTAGTAATTCTATGGACACCTCGAACCCACGTGTTGACCAGATAGTCAGTACTCAATGTGACAGGTGGTCAGCCATGTCGCCATTTACAAGTATGTACTAACTATTACCTGTTCGACGAACTGGTCGGTTTCCTTACGATGTTTTCCCTCACCGCATAAATCGATGCATTTCGTAAATGTGTTTTTATTACGAAAACGTACATAGAAATTCATTAAACTTCATTTCCATTGGTACATGCTCAAGTGGGATTTAAACCCTGTACCCACTGATACAGAGCCAAGCCCAAAACAACTGAGCTACTTCGAATCAAGAGTCATTATATATCTCAGTCTAAATATAGCACATACACGAAAATACTCGATTTCATAATATTAAAAATGCAAAAGCTTACTCTACAATAGTGCAGATATACACACTTAGACCTCTGACTGACACCGGAAGGGTTATTGGCTAACTAGTAGTAGGGTAGTAACTAATTAGTTAATTGCTGTACCCCAGTGGGTAAAACCTCTGCATTTTAAGAGAAAGGTCCTAGGTTCGTATCTCGGCTCTGGTATTTACCAATGAATGTATTTTTCATTTACGCACATAATTTACAGTCACTAACGGTGAGGAAACCTGCTTATCCCTCGGGATTATTACCTATCCCGTCTAATCTAACTATAGTACTAACTCTTCAGCAAAAATACACCTAAACCGCACACATTATTAAGACTGCTTACACTATCTTGAAATACCTTCACATCATGGCACCAATAATATAAAATAGATAAGATTAGTTCATACTTTTGACGACCTCCGTGGCGCGATCGGTTAGCCGCCGGAACGCTAATCGTGAGGTCCCGGGTTCGATTCCCGGTGGAGGAAGAGTTAACAACTACGCTTTCTAATGCTTTCCAGTCTGGTCGTTGCTATAATAATTTATAATATAATAAATTGCTATAATATAATAAATTATATATGCTATATATAAATGTATTTATCTATGTATAATATGTATATATTTCTTAAATATACGTTGACTAGTACCCTTAACACAAGTCTTAAATGAACTTACCAAGGGGCTAGTTCAATTGGTGCAATAATGTCCAAATATAATTATTATAATACTTTCACTAACCTTAGTTTCCGTTGTCGAGTACCTCTTGTATCCTTTTCTGGCACCCTCCATGTGGTATTGGTGTCCCGCTCTGCCGGCGGCGCTTTCAGGAACTTCTATTTGGTAACGCTTCTTGTCCGTACCCACGTAAGTGAGCTACAATGTAAAGGAAATAGGTAAGTTGATAAATAACTTATGTTAAGAATTATTAAATTGCAAGACTTCTATCTCCAATATACACATCACGCCTGTTTCCCCGTAGAGGGGGAAGGCAGGTATCATACTCTCCTGATCTTGACAAACCACTTTCGTTTCATTGATACTCAGATTCAATATTAGTAAAAATAGTTTATGAGATTCGCGATTTATACTCATGATTAATATTTAACGGGACTTATCGCGTAAGTTTATATATAATAAAAACGTTGCAGTGATGGAAGTCAGAGAAGAATCTCACAGAACACTGCGATGGAGGCGAAGAAACATGAATCGTCAGTCTGCCCGTGACCATGGCTACTGCAACGTAGCCGAAACGTCGGGTTAATAAAGGTAACTTTATTATATAAAAACATACGCGATAAGTCCCGCTAGTTATAAATCATGAGTATAAATCGCGAATCTCTTAAAGCCATGTTCCATGTAAGGCGTAGTAAAGATTATATTTGAGATACCTACCCGACTTTTGAAATGTTTCTCTTGCTCCTTGAGATAATCCTGCAACTCTTCTTCAATTTCTTTGATAGTTTCCAAAATACTGTCGTACTCAGAATCGACCCCCTGTCCTGGCAGAATACGACCCTCTTTCTCTGCTTCAGCTTGGTTGAAAGATTGCTGCAAAATTAATTGAACGTTGTAGGTACAAAAAAGTAGCACCCTCTCATAACAAGAACGTATTCGTGATGTTTGCGTATAATCAAAGAACGGTTCATTCGTTATTCGAAAAGTGTTAACAAAAAAATATGAGGCCAGAATAAAGTTCCGACAAAGAATTTGTCTCATATACGAACTTACTGGGAATCGATCTAATCTATGAGGTAAGAAAAGAATTGAATATTAGTGCTTAGGCAGCCAATTATCCCAAGAATACCTAAATAAAAACCGTAGTCCCTGTTACGATAAATATGTCTGATTGAAGCTGGTTACATTGTAAACACTACACTCTAACAGCTAATAATAATCTTTATTTCATATTAAGTTACAGAATTAATTTTTTAATCTGGATCCGAACTAGGTAGAACCTGTATCTCGGGTCACAGAGCTCTTTCGTGAACTCAATTAAAAGATACAACTTAAAAACAATGGAGACTACAGTGTCCTCTCTTTGTGTAAAAGTCCACTATAATTTAAAACAACAAAGCTACACATACCTTGAAAAACTTGAGCGTATCTTTATAATCCGGGAACTTTCCTCGTGGCGTAAACTGTGTAATTTTCTTTAACAAAACTGATTGGCAGTCTTCGAACAACCCTACCAGTTTCAAGGCAGCAGTGAACGCGTTTAAAACGGCTATGAAATCCAGTACTTTTCTCTTTGAGTACGTTTTCTCTTCGTAGAAAATGGCTCTTGAGTCCGGATGTTGTTTGGAACGCTTCAAATTGCCTAGTGTGTGGACCCTGATAGAAAAAGGGACTACTAATTAGTCTATTCAAAATGCTTATGATGTACACAAAGAGAAATAAATATTAGAATGGTTGTGGAGTTAAAAAAAAATTTCTAAGCAAAGACATGTTGTCGTCACATGATTACAGTAACTAACGACTTAGGAACTAAATAATGAAAAAACTGTAATACAAGATTTAACGTCACCATCTCGTTATTTATATTAGGTAACCGAGTAGATATCTTCTCCTATGTTCACTCCACTAAATCCATTAATCCTCGTGAGGTAGTCAGAGGTTCAGGGTTCCATTTCCCCAATCACGGATGTAATTATATGGCCAGTAATTCATTCGGGCCCACGTGTAACCAGGTAGTCAGTACTCAATGAGACAGGTGGTAAGCTTTTCACCTTTTTACAAACACTAACTATTGCCTGTTCGGGCAGCAGGTAGGTTTCCTCGCAATGTTTTCCCTCACCGTAGTATTCGTTGCCGTATTTCGCAAATGTATTGTTATTAAAACTGATTAAAAAACTAAATCAAAGGTAGCACCTACTTGGCAAGTAACCTCTCCAGGTCAGGCATAGTAGTCAGGATATTCTGAGCGTCCTGACACAGGCCTCCGTTTTCCACTAGCTCCTTGACAGCTGCCTGACGTTCCTTCACCACTGCCACATTGCAACTTGGAGCGCACAGCCATTGGTATAGGGCTCTGCAAGTGTTAATGTATTGTTATATTCTTCAGTAATAAAAGTAAATAGCGGACACGTTCCTTGTGTCCTTGCCAAACCCAAAAAGCAAAACCCTTCAAATGATATAATAATATATTTTTATTGCATAGGCGTGGCTTTGTTTAATTAATATGTAAAGTCAAAATAAAAATAAGTATCTGTAACCACTGATTATTTCTGCAGATGATTTAAGGAGATATTAATATCTCTGTATTAATACAACCAAACTGGCTTTCTAAACGACATATACGAGTAGATTATTGTAAGTCTTCAATTTTATAATCTGTAATAGTTAGTATCAGTACTTAATAATTACCTTTTCCCAAACGCCGTGGAACAGAAGTTCAATTTCTCATACAAACAACCTTCATCTTGTACTATTCTGAGATTCCTCAGCGTAATAGCGTCTAGGACCATCGTCGAACTGCCCTGCCACTTATCAACCTTATCTCCTTGCGATAAGGTCTCATTTAGCACGTCCGGAGGGGAATAGGGCTCGAATTGGGACATACCGAGGATTTGTATGTCTAAGAGACAGTCTGTGAGGTAAGCGACGCATCCGCCTAGAGATTTAATTGCTAGGTAACAGTCTTTTGCTGGAGTCAAGCCTAAAGCGTCACCTGTAATAGACATTATTAGTTAGAAGAGATAATAAGGCGTTTGTTGATCGAGATGATATACTTAAAAGAAAGTTTAATAACCTTTTTGACGTTTGAATTGATTGATTTGACTTATGATACTGAAAAAGGGTGACATAAGTAGTATCTATCACCACCGCATATGTATGAGGTGGTATATGGATTATCAATGAATCGAAAGTGGTTTGCCAGGATCCGAGATTCCTGTCTACCCTTTTGTAGTAGAACATAGAACACTGCAAAAAAGTAGGCAGGATTTTTTTATGTTTTCCAATAAAAATCCTAAAGGTGTGGATGAGCTTAGAACGTAAAGTCCTTTTGGATATTTTTGCTATACAGAGATTTAGGCCATCTACCAAATATACTGACTACTGTTCTACTACATAACATATGTACTACTTTTCTTGTAGTCATGTTTTACCTTCATGTAAGAACGGTTTTAGTCCCTCTGGCCAGTCCCCATCAACATCAGTCTTATAGTATTTCTCTGCTAGGATTTTCAACGTCTTTTCTGGGTTCCATATTGTGGTATGTTCACGACGAGCCGAATGGCAATGGGTAGACAGCAGACGGTTAGTGCGTTGCGATGTCTTTTTGTCTATTATAACCTGTAAGGGTTAACATAATAATTAATGTTGTATAATATACTTATACATACACTTATTTCAAGACTTTAAATTAAATTTAAGCAGTCTTGACTGACAACGGAATACCTGTTTACTATACGTAATAATGGGATAAATAAAAGCGTTATTATCGGTATCAACTTCCCGCAATCTCTTGCTAGGTAGACAGAACCTTGGAAATATTACTTCATAAAAACATTCACATTACGCCCGATTTCCTGTACATGCATAGACAGAGATCACGGATCCTAATATTACTTCACTCACTTTTAGCATTTTGACTAACCCCTTGACTCTATGAAATGCCAGAATGTAAGGCAGCTAGTTAACACTATATTAACGTTTCTCAGTCGTCTATGGTTCGTCAACAAAGTCAGCAGCTCAGTGAAAGTTGAAAATACAAATAATAATTTTAGGCTGAATATTTAGTTGTGATGCCAAATTGGCTAAATATGTTTGCTTTGGATCCTCAGCTGGAACGAACCGAAGAACAAGGAAGAGAAGAATTGGAGCTTCGATTTCATCTTTCTTCGGTTGTAGCGGCTGGCGACGTTGGTGTAACCATGGCGATGGAATAACAAGTTCAAACACCGTGGCATCAGTGTTTGTACTTCAGCCGACATAACCTTAGTGGTGAATGGCTTAATAAAGAATTAAAAAAAAACTTTTCTGACTAGCACGGACTTTTAAATACGTACCAATGCCGGAGGGTGATGAGATAGCGCCGTCAGTAACCGGGACGAGTGCTTATCATCAGAGAACTGTCCCAAATGGAACACTCCGATTGAGGTGTCCACGAAACACACGCCGTAGGTGCTTGTGCCGTTCGGATTTTCCTGGGAAATTAACAAATATGACGAACATATATTGAAGGTGGAATGACTATCTTGTTGTGCCATTTCGTATTTTTACAAGTTGATTCAAAGTTTAAAAAAGAAAGAATATAAATTGAACAGGTAATAGTGTTTGTAAATGGCGACATGGCTTACCACCTGTCACATTGAGTACTGACTATCTGGTCAACACGCGGGTACGAGGTGTCCATAGAATTACTACTTTCACATTTGCGGAGATGGACACCTGAACCTCTGACTACCCCGTAATGGTTAATGGTCGTAAATGCCCTCGTCTTCTTTGTGACAATATAATACATTTGCTTCATGACATCAAATTTTTTTAATTAGTGAAAATAGGACTCATTTAAAACCTTTCAACCGTTTATATAGTTAGATCTATAATAACAAATGGACTCTTGATCACAATTAGCTTTTTACATACATACATATCACGTCAGTTTCTCTACAGAGGGGTAGGTAGAGATCACGGTTCCTCATTTGTCACGATCCTGAGTAACCAGTTTCGCTTCATTTACATTCATACACCACTTCATATACACTTATGATTGGGGTAAATATATATAAAATTATCCTGGTTTAAATACAAATATTAAAGTGGTTTTACTTCAATGATGAGATCGCTCTCATTAATTTAGGAATAGTCAGCATCGTTGAATTGTGATGGATTCACCAACTGTCACCTTGGGTTCTATAATTTGATAAAGAGGCTATGAAGAGGCCTTTCTTAATACAAGAGCCTCTGAACATCCCGAAAGTGTTAATAATCTCAACAACAAAAGAATAATAATTAACGGGACTTATCGCGTAAGTTTATATATAATAAAATTACCTTTATTTTAAATTTATTTTATTATATAAAAACATACGCGATAACTCCCGTTAGTTTTTAATCATGAGTATAAATCGTGAATCTCTTAAAACTATAACAAAAGAATATTTACCTCTTCAGCCACACATATCATGTAAGCGGCGCTGGACTCAGCCGGTCCGTCCTCTTGGAGGTTGCACACCTGCGCACCCTTCAGGGACACTTGGCACACCTCCCTTTTCACCACTTTGTCCCATTTGGAGTTTGTACCCGCTGAAAAGATAAGGAATGACTACATAAATATAAATACATTCACAATTGCTAATGTCTTTTGGTATGGACTGACGTGATTTAAACAATTATAACAAATTTAATTAAATTTATAATAATTTTTTTTGTATCTTAAAACTATAACAAATTTTAGGTCAATTTTGGCTTTCGGTTGTGAAGTTTTTTTTAAAAATATGATTTGTTGTGGGCAGGTAGCTAGCTCATCAACTAATTGATATCGGAAAAGAGAGCAGCTAGTTAGTATGCTATTTATTTCCCAGACTAGCTAAAGATTAAAATATTAAGTATAATTAATGTAAATAATAATAATAAGTATATATAAGTAAAGATATTCAATGTACGGGACATTGGATATATGATTTTTTTTGCCTATGCAAGCTTAAACCCGTAACATTACCTATATACATGTCGGAAATTCAAGCGGATCAGTATCCACGTGTTCGTCGTTGACGTCCTCCATGTCGATTTCTGTAACAATCAGTGCGCACACCTGGCGCCGGCGACGTTCCGAGCAAAAATATATCTCCACTAGCAAACGAACGCACTACTGACAGTTAGATTTTACATTGACAATCAATCAGTTTGAATCTATGGCTTTGGCGCAGTGTTGTAATACCACCATATACGCTGAAGTAAATTCATTACCTCTAACACGGCCATTCTGCGCATCAACGCGCTCTCGCGTTGCTTTTCGATAGCACACTCGGCCTAGACGCCAACACCACACACGCACATAATCGAATTCATGCAGTTCACACCAAGCAAAGCGTTAAGGGCTTTCAACATGTTATTACTCTAATTCACCGCAAAGCGTTAGAGCTTTCAGCATATTATTGCAAGCGCAAAGCGTTAGAGCTTTCAGCATATTATTGCAAGCGCAAAGCGTTAGAGCTTTCAGCATATTACTGCAACCGCAAAGCGTTAGAGCTTTCAGCATATCATTGCTCTAATTAACCACAAAGCGTTGGAGCTTTCAGCGTTAATCTAGAGTGATACTTCATACACGTTGCAAAGCGTTGTAGCTTTCAACAACTGTCATGGGTCAACAGATTTGTATCCAACTTCATCACAAAGCGTAATAGCTTTCAGCTGTCTATCCGGTCAAAGCGATGAGGCTTTCAACGTACAAAGAAAAACGTCTTGTAAATCAACAATAAGCAAAACATGTTTATTAATTCATATCCACATTCGATCAAATGACAAATTAACGTTTTCGATACAGTAATGAGTATCAAACAAATTACAACATAAAATACAATTGCTTATAATAAGACTAATCATCTTTGGATTCGACAGAATCGATACAGTCTGACAGTTCGGGTAAACTAGCTGGATATTTACGTAGTCGTTCATGACAAACATATTGGGCTCGTCCCCCAGATAATGGCTCAACCATGTAACGTTCATTTGAACACACCTTAGTTATTTTGTTTGGACCATTATACTTTTCACTCGACTTGTTAATGACGCGCGGATTCTTTTGAACTAAGACCAAGTCACCTACTACAAAAGGTCGAATAGCGGCTTTATTAGCGTCATAACGGACTTTATCTTTCATTGCTTGCTCGTCCATCCTACTCTTAGCTGTTTGTCTTATTTCTGTCAAGTCTTGTTCGTTATCACTGTCGAAATCTATACTGAGATAATTAAGTCTGGGCGGGCTCTTGTTACAACCGAATAGTAGCTGAAAAGGGCTTTTACCACTACTTTTAGATACAGTACAATTTAGAGCTAGTTGGACTTCCCCAACAACAGATTTCCAAGACCTGTTTTCGTGATTTTCAGCCACTGTAAAACAGTTCGTCAGTACCGACATTACTCGTTCCACCTGTCCATTTGCACGGCTAACGCCACTGGCAATTTCATGGAAATCAATGAACCATTCTTTGCAAAGGCTTTGGAACTCTCGTCCTGTAAAGGAGGTGCCCTGATCAGAGATGATACGTTTGGGTGTTCCAAATATGTGAACAAAATTTCTAAGTGCTTCACAGGCGGATCGCGAAGTAAGATCTTTAACGATAGTTAGATAACAAAATTTTGTGAAAGCATCAATAATGACGATTACATACTCTTTGGATGTCCTTCCACCGGTCAATTTACCGCTGGTATCTATGTGAATGGTGTGAAACGGCTCAGCAATTTTATCTATGGGATGTAAGGCAGATTGCTTTTTACCAGAAGGGTTCTTATTTATTTTACATGGCAAACAATGATCAACATAAGCCCTAACGGACGAGGTCATGTTAGGGAACCAAAAATATTCTCGTATTTTAGATAAAGTTTTATCCCAACCGAGATGTTTTAGCTCGTCATGGAACCTTTGGAACCGTCACGCGACTAAAAGTTTTATTATCTACTTGAAAGTTTTTATGTAGTAAATTATCTTTGTAGGTATAAGACGACCTAAGGTTGGCATCGATTGTGTCATTTTCAATGGATTCTATAATTCGATTAATATCAGGGTCTAACTTTTGTTCAGCCTGCAACCATTCACAATTTACACGCGAAACATTTACCTCCCTGCAGCCAACGGGGTTACGACTTAAGTAGTCTACATGTGGGATTCGTTCACCCTTTCGATACTCGATTTCAAAGTCAAAAGTCTGCATGTATGCCCACCACCTATGGACACGAGGCAAAAGCTCACGCTTATGACGAGACGCTTTCAAAGCGTTACAGTCCGTAACGACCTTAAACTCTCGACCGAGTAGGTAGTGCCGAAAATGTTTCAGCGCCTTAAACACCGCGAGAGTTTCCAGCTCATAGCTGTGGTATCTGCTCTCTACATCCGTTGTCCTCTGACTGAAATAACCGATAACTTTTAACTGAATGTCAACTTTCTGAAATAATATTGCTCCGTATCCGATCGAACTCGCATCTGTGTGTAGTTCGATCGGCTTATTGGGATCAAATATTGTTAAAACGGGTGCAGAAATCAGATGCCCTATCACAGCAGCATGAGCCCTCGTATGTTCGGGAGTCCAGTCCCATTTAGCATCTTTTTTTTGTAAGGGCGTACAAAGGCGCCATGATAGAAGAAAAATTTGGCACGAACTTTCGAAAATAGCCAGCGAGGCCATTAAATTGACGCAACTCTTTTACGCAAGTCGGTAAGGGAGCGTTGGCTAAAGCCTTTATCTTTTCGGGGTTAGGCTTGATGCTATTATCTGCGATTACGTAGCCTAAATATTCGACTGAGGACCTAAGGAAGGCGCATTTCCTCCAATTAAAAGCAAAACCAGCTTGTGACAGGGCAAACAACACCTGATCAAGGTTCTGGAAAGCATCTTCCTTCGTTTTTGAAAACACCAGGACGTCATCCATATAGACAAGCGCTATCTTATCCTTTAGACCTTTCAGAGCTTTATTGATAGCCCTTTGATACACAGAAGGTGCGTTACAGAGCCCAAACGGCATCTTCATGTATTCCCAAACACCATCGGGAGTGATAAACGCGGTCTTTTCAATGTCACTCTGGGAATCCATCATAATTTGATGAAACCCTGAGGCCATGTCCAGAATTGAGAAATACGATGCCTGTCCAATGGCATCAATTTGTTCGGATATCAGCGGTAAAGGGTAACTGTCTCGCACGGTATTGGAGTTAAGCTCCCTATAATCGACGCAAAGGCGGTCGGACCCGTCTTTCTTTTTAACAAGCAAGGCAGGGCTAGAGAAAGGCGAAGAACTCTCACGTACTATGCCTTTTCTTTCCAAATCACCTATAATCTCTCGCATTACTGCTCGTTCAGAGGGGGCCAACCTATACGGGTGTCGTTGTACAATTTTGTCAGGGTTTTTTAGTTTAATTTGCATCGTTCCCGTACTAACTGTGGTATTAGAGTTCCCGCTAGTAAAATTGTCTTTGTATTTTTCTAAAATAGACCTCAATCTATCAATGTCACAAGTCTCACTCAGGTCAGTGTTAATTTTGTCTAAATCTGTGTTTATGTTTAAAGCAAGACAATTAATGACACTAGCATCGCGTAAAATTTTAGCACCTTCACTGTTAAGGGTAAAAACTAAACCAGGGGTCTTAAATATTTCTCTACCTAAGATTACGTCATAGGGAAGCAAATGTGAGTCAGCAATAACAAATGTTACCTCAGTATGGAGCCCGTCAAACTCAGCATAAGTAGTCATTTTCCGAAATGAATAACATGGTACGGATCCAATACCCGTGAGACGCGTAAATGAAATTTCTTTCTTATCTGGCAAACAATCAGCGATTTCTTTTTTAATCAGTGAACATTCCGAACCGCTGTCAATAAGTGCTTGCAAAGTATAACCACCTAAGCATATTTCAATCAAAGAGTCATTGGAGGGTGAGCAAACATTGACTGACCTCGTTTGAGGTTTAAAGTCTTTAGTTTTCTCGTCTCGCTGCTTCGTAAAACAGGTAGACTCGGAATGTCCAGACTTGTGACAATAAGAACATTGTGTAACAATTGGCTTATCGCTAGATTTATCAACAGATGCACGAAATTGGGTAGCACTATCATTTTTATTTCTATTACGCAACAGTAATTTGCAGTGTCGTTGCAAATGCCCTAACTTATTACAATTATGACAACGACGATCAACAGATGACTCACCAAATTTAGGCCGCTTAGAATTTTCATGATCAATGCGCGTCGTATCGAAACGGCGCTTAAGATTCTTAATGTTAGGATACGTATTTAAATGCCTATCGAGTGCCACAAAACTCGTCGGCGTATTTTTAAGCAAATCTGTGCGTACCTGAACGTCTGTGATACCGAAGATCACCACTTCAATCTTGTTGGACTCACCCCAGCCTGTGTCCAGCCGGTCTATTAGCGCCAACTTGTTGGTAGAATACTCGACGTATGTGGCCGCCTGGTCACTTCTGTACTCCACCATATCGCGAAACAGATCGTAGAACCTTCTAGTTGAAATGAACTGTCGGGAAAGTCGCTCCTTCAACTCTGTCCAGGTCTTGCACAGAGGGTACGAACGTGCGGCCCACTTCTTGGCACGTCCTTGCAAATGGGTGAACGCGGCGTTCCTCGTTTCGTAATCCGTCCACGAATTGTTCTTCATGTGGTGTTCAATCTCCTCGCACCACTGAATCGCGGTAAATTGACACTCGTCTGGATCAAACGTGGGAAGATAAATTTCGCTTGCCTTCAGTTTTCTGGTATCCGCGATGCTCGTGGACGATTTCTGGTTCGAGCTTTGGAAGCCCGCCATCATATTTTGGAAGAATGTTGCCCATGCTTCAGACGGAGGAACACCATGTCCATCGTAATTCAAAGTCGATGGACCCGGCGACCTATCTTCCCGGGCTTCGTATTCTCGCGAGAAATATCCTTGATTTTGCGTAGCAGGCATTGCGGTAGACGCGCAAGGTGATTTTGGGAGTGATCCCACCGCTGCTGTCGGAAATTCAAGCGGATCAGTATCCACGTGTTCGTCGTTGACGTCCTCCATGTCGATTTCTGTAACAATCAGTGCGCACACCTGGCGCCGGCGACGTTCCGAGCAAAAATATATCTCCACTAGCAAACGAACGCACTACTGACAGTTAGATTTTACATTGACAATCAATCAGTTTGAATCTATGGCTTTGGCGCAGTGTTGTAATACCACCATATACGCTGAAGTAAATTCATTACCTCTAACATACATGTACACTTGTGATATACACCACATGTTAGATTAAATATATAAATCCTACCTTTGCGGCACCGGTCAGTCATCATGTCCGGAGTCTCGGTCTGCTCCACCCTGGCCACTTTGTACCCCTTGGACACGAGTGTGGACGCCATCCGCGCGTACGCACTCTCCGGGAAGCCTGAGTGGGCGAAATCACCCTTGAAAAGACAAATAGGACGGTTAAGAATTGTTGTTAGTTGTGGGCAAAATCAGCATTAAAGAGAAAAGCTTTGGAGTATAAGTAAAATGGAATGGTTGATATACAAAATTACAAATTAACTCTGCTAATTGAGTGTAAGTATAGTGCATGTTAACCAACGTTTCAGAGTAGGACAGAATATAATTTCTAGTTCAACTTAGACGGCTGAATGTATCACAGAATACGTCTACTGCTGCAGTATAGAAAGCTTGCTGATTACAACAAATATAGAAATACTATATCTTAACATATCAATCAGGTACAAATAATGGTACTGAGCATACTGACTGAATCACTAAAACATTTACCACACCTGACATTACTTAATATAAGAGGGGAACCCATCCTAAATTATATATATATGAAGTACCTAAACCAGTTCTCAAATGGAAGCCCCTATGCCATGAGAACATGAATGATCGTGTTTCGTGTCGTACCTTTGGAGTGGTCGGCATACAGCTGTATGTAGCTTACTATTAGTAGTATAGGCTGATTGAGTAATTGTTCAATAAATGATTTAATAAATCCACATTCATATAGGAAATTCGATCTCACCTTCATATAGGAGAATCCAAGTTCGTTGACTCCGACCGCTGCGTCCATGTGGTACAGCTCATAGAACTTGCCCACTTTGAAGAAGAGCACGCAGTCGTAGTGCGAAGATTTTATCTCCCACCACTGCCTATGGGCCTGCAATGACAATCAAAATGTAAATTATCCCGTGCGGGTAGTTAGAAGCTTGTCACCTGAGTCGTAGCGTAAATGATTTATTGTTACATTGAAACTATGGTTTTCCAGATAGACAAATGTGAAAGGCGTTGTTTTATATTGTTGTGCATGGATGATTGGGTTATTAAATAAGCTACTAAACATAAAGAGTGAATATTAAACTACTCATACACACTGATCCCCTAACACTAAAGGTAGATAAAAAGTCTAAACAACTAAAATTATCTTAGGTAATTTTTATGAAATACTGAGAAGAGTTCACCATTACAAGCCATATTTTAGCTCTCAATAAACTAAAAATTTTCTGTATCCTCATCATAATTCACTGTATCCCCATTAATTATTTAGTCTATGTGTATCATAATAATACTTACTGGTGTCTGTTTGGCCATAAAATCAGCAGGCACATAAAGGGTCCTAGGATCATAGTCAGGATCCCCTGGTTTCTTTTTGTTCTTATCCCTAACATTCTCTGGCTTGAGCCAGGACAGTTTGCAATGGACCCAGTTTCCATCGTCTGACTCATGTTGATTCTCCTGAGGATCTTGTTTGGCTTGAGGCTTTGGAGTTGTTGCCACACTGTAAAGATGTTTTTTTATAAACTTAAGAGCATTTGAAGACTGGATTCAATATCTTCAGATGGGTCTTATAAAATTAATAACACTGATAGTGTGTACCCAATGCTACAGGTGGTGAACAAAGTGGTGTTTCAGGAGCAAGACAAATGGGATCCATGATCTCAGCCTACCCTTTTGTAAGAAAGTGGGTATGATGTGTAGGTATGTATGTATAATTTTAGTACATTAGAATGTATCATCTATCCGTTCTATGTATACAATACAGATCATATAGACAGATGGGGAATCATGATACTACCTACAATTATATATGTCTACCTAGTAAACTATTATATTTATCTGTACTAGTAACATACTGTACCTAATATTGAGTAGAGAATCATCCTTTTTGCTAGAGCTCTTATCACCATTTTGCACTTTACTTTGAGGGGTTTTCACCTTAGGAGAGTGTTTGAAACTAGCATTCAACTTTTCTATATTTGTTTCCTTTGGGGTACATTCAATTATGTTGTCTACTGAAAAGAATTAAATAATTAATTTAATAACTTATATAGATTAAAAATATATTAAACATGATTGATTGATGATATAATTTTGTTGCAGTAACTGGTGTATTTAAGTAAATATGTGAGTTAGTATTGAAGCATTTTGTTACAATGAGATTATGGTTATGGCTTATGACATTCTTTAGCATATTTTTAGGCATTTTACTTGACTTTTTCAACAATACTATAGTAGAGCTAATGCTATGGATGAATGACAATCAGTTTTGAAAACTGATACTAGGATATGAGTAATTTTATAATAGTATGAGTATAATACATACATATATACACATCACGCCTGATTCCCTGTAGAGGGGTAGGCAGAGATCACGGATCCTCATTTGTCCCGATCCTGACAGACCACTTTCGCTTCATTGATATTCATACATCCTCTCATACACTCTGCGGTTATAGGTACTCCTAACGTCACCTTTTTTCAATATAGCATCTATCTGACTGTTATAAGTCTTATTAGGCCGGCCCCTACGTAACCGCCCTTCCACTTCACTCATATATATTCCTTTATGAGTATAATGTATGTATAATATAAGTATGACAAGAACACAAACCCTTATTCTCAGTGTCAGAGTCATCTGAATCTGGTTCCAATCTAATTCTGCGTCGCTTCTTCTGCGCAACTGGCACTTCATCATCACTGTCTTCTTGTGGGATAACTGGCGATGGTGTTGACCGCTCACGTTTTTTACCTAAAGGAACATAAAAATAATATCTGAACGTTACAAGCACCACTAAAAATATGCTATGCAACCCTTTTATATTTGTTTTAACCAGAATAGGTATAAATTTACTACAAAACTAAGTATATAGTTAGATGTTCCTGATTCTATAAAGAAGTGAAATTCTTACTTACTCTCTTGTTTGATTTCATTTCCAATGCTGGAAGATGGTGAAGATTTATCATTTTTTTCTACCCCATTGATGTTCGGCTTTTTAGCAGCTGGAGGGGTTTTAGAAAAATAATTAAAAAGAGTGTTAGATGGTGCCGAAGAGTTACGTTTCGACATAGTTTTCAACAATTTTGTGTTGCTGATCCTATATATAAATGTTATTCAATCATGAAAATATTACGTGAAGATAATGAATATACATCACAACACTAATAGATAAGTTAAAAAGCACAAAGACACGACAGATTAAAAAACGATCTATTTGTTTTTAAGGTTAGATTGTTAAACAATAAGCCATTGCAAAATAAACTTTTGGCGCAAAATGTTTGTTTATTTATTTTATATTTGTTTGATCTATGTATGTTAGACACTCACTATGGACTAGATGATCTATTTATTGCATAGTATAATATAACTAAAATATGTTCACCGGCTCAATACTGATAAAGATACTTTATTTATAAATATAAAAAATCTTACTCCAATTGGTTAAATCCAAGTTTAGGTTTAACAAATATATAATTTTGCCGAACAAATCGATTAGGAGATATGTTTTAGGTTTTAGCCAACGCGGTGCCTATAGTCATTTCCAGCCGCTTTGTGTTACAGTAAAACTGAAACACATGAATATTTTCCTTCGTATAAAATATGTTCCATTATCATACGTACATAAGATGAATGACAGTAGCATAACAAAATAATAAAAAACACTGCTTTGGAATTTCAAAAACAAAATTTACTTTATAGAGTACCCGCCACATACGGTGGCAGTAGCCAAACTTGGAACTAAATTTGACGTTTCCGCCATTGCGTGTTATTTTGTATGAAAAGTAAATTTAGTATTACCAGCGTTGTGTTTTTTGCCCACTCTTTGTAATTTTTATGTTTGTTAAGGGTGATTATAATAAATTGATTTCCGGAGTTTCTTGTTAGTTCTTCTCCAAGCTAGGGTCTCCGCTGATCTAACCTCGGTAAAAAATATGTAAAGACAATGCTCAGTGCCATGTTTGAAATAATAGTTTTAAGAGATTCGCGATTTATACTCATGATATAAGATATAAGGGTGTGTATAAGATTGATTGCAGCTGTGGGAAATCCTATGTCGAACAGACTAAACGGTCTATTGCGGACAGAGTGAAGGAACACATAATATATGTAATATATAATAAGAAGGATAAGTCCCGTTAATTATTAATCATGTTTGAAATAGTATAATAAACATATTTTGACTTTGATATATTAATTTGTTTTATTTGAGTTTATAGCTCTGCAACCAAAGACCGTTACAAATGAAACCTATAATGTTTCGAGCCGTATGGCACAGTGAGTGCTAGTTTTGGCGTGTTTACTGGTAACACTGAATTACGCGACTGTGACGACGCCTCCAACTGCCACCGTATGTGGCGCGATCTCTAGTTATTTTCTTTAATTTTCTAAGCACAAGTCCCAATGGATACAACGGTGTAATAAATATAGAAACTAAAAAACATCTTAGTTCTTAAAGTGTATAGTTCACGACAACAGTAGTGACTTAAATTAGCAAAAATTTACCATAATGTCTAAGAAGCCGAAGTTCAATATTACCCATGTCCTTTTCGACATGGATGGGCTGTTGTTGAGTAAGTTTCGACTTATAATCATGTTCATACATAATCACAGTTTAGTTTAAAAAGAATCAAAATACATGAATTAGCCGTTTAATTATTTTTTTTGCGGTTTTAGTAAATTGCCGGCTGTTCTGTGTTATTTTATTCTAAATTAATAACAGTAATACAAACTGATGAAGGGGGACATTGCCTATACTAATAACTAATTAGGAAATTTATCTATTAACATGTGAGATCTAAGTTACCCTATCATCTGAGATCTATGATTTCTGTCTACCCCTCCAAATGGATACAACCGTGATGTGTATGTCGTACAGAGGCCCATTATCACATGGTATTGATGAATGAAGGTATTGGTATGGCATGGCAAGGTATAGAAACCATTCTTAGTTTCTACAATGAACAAATACTAAGTAATTTGTTTAACAGGGCTAATGTTAAAATTGCTTCATTGTTTAATGTCTCAAGCCCTAAACAAATAGATCCAACTTCAATTAGATTGAGATGATACCAAACCAATCTTACTAATTTTAGATACCGAAGATCTATACACTATTGTGTTTGATAGAATTTTGCATCCATATCATAAAGTTTTGAATTTTGATACAAAAATAAAAATAATGGGTTGCAAGTTGACTGAAAAGGCAGATTTTATTATTAAACATTACAAGTTGCCCATGACACAAGAAGAGTTGGTAAAGAAAGCTAAGGAAGAATTTACGCACATATTTCACAGAGCTAAGCTCATGCCAGGTAAGTCATTTAAAGTCAAGTAATATGAAATCACACACTTCACATTGTATAGCTTTTACTGTAGAAATGCTTCTTTATTAAATAGCTGTATTAAGTAGAAATGGATAGACAAATAAATATTTTACTTAGCAATTGATTGATATTATTTGGTTCCTCCAAAAATTTTAATTTTCATAAGATTTAATAATATAAGAAGTTAAGAACATATTAATTGTGTATTTTGGCTTAGAAAGATCAATTAAAAATATAATAAACTAATTTATAAACTTTGTTCAGTTTAGTTTATGTTATTCATAGCATCTAGAATTTTGTGAATATTTAGCCATTCCATTTTTTCCTTACCTTTCTCATTATTGTAAAAATATATTTTTAAATTTAGGACATTTGAAAATAACTCCTTTAATTTTTATGTTGTCAACCTTTTTAGGTGCTGAGCGCCTTGTGCGTCATTTGTACAAACACAACATTCCAATGGGTTTGGCAACAAGTGCCTGCGTAGACAGTTACTTGATGAAATCAATGCGCCACCAAGAGTTATTCTCCTATTTCACAGTCAAAGTGTTTGGTGGTTCAGACAACAAAGTGAAGAAGGGCAAACCCTCTTCTGATGTGTTCCAAGTGGCTCTAGCTAAGTTTTCTGATAAACCTAAACGGCAACAGGTAAATTTATATCTATTGTCAATAACAATAGCTTAAGTGCATAGTCTATCACTCTCATTGTCCAAATTAGTATAACTATAACCGTAATGGTACCAGCAATTATGATATAATTATGATTCTAACGATTATGATAGCAGAAAGTAAAGAAAAATTCATGTAATTCTGCATACAGGAAAAACCATCTTAATCAATGTTCCTTGTTACCTGCCCTTATATAAAAGCTAATTCAAAGCCGTCAAATGATAGAGACATATGTGGAGACCTTTTAATAATAAAAGCATACTACTTTTCATTCACACTTTAATTTCAGTGTCTAGTACTAGAAGATTCCATAAATGGAGTGTACGCAGCTAAGGACGCTGGGATGCCGGTAGTTATGGTGCCAGATCGCAGACTAGACCCCGCTTTGTTCAGTGATGCCACCCTTCTCTTGTATACGCTTGAAGAGTTTGATCCAGCGTACTTTGGCCTCCCACCCTATAACAATATAATGCAATCCTATTCCTACAGAACCAATGAACGCAGAAAGAAATGGCGACAGGAACATAAAGAAGAAGTTATACCTATATTTCCTAATATATTCAGAATTTGATTCTGTTTAAACTTATTGATTCATTGTTGATGGCACCCCTAGGGATAATATTAAAGTTTATATGGGAATGACATACTAGTGATTAGTCTTGTACAATGTACCTACGAAAAACTAAATTATGATATCATAAATTTATATTTATTATATTACTATTGTTGAATTTTCTTTGATACATGGCACAGTAATGATAACCGGTGGTGTTATCATTTCTTTATTATTATTTATTTATTTTAACCAATCTACAATATGTAGCTGAACATATAATGTTTGTAGACTAATAGGGGTTACGTTTGGTGTGTACAGTTAACAATGAATCATCATATTAACATAATTTACAAGTATTATTACTGCAATTGCAACTAGCCAATTGAGAAAGTAATAAAATGTATACATTGGGATTAGTGTATTAGAGAAATCTGTAAGACTTAAAATATAATAAAAAAAATGCCTAAAAGAAAAAGTGAGATAGAATTTCTAATAAATGTAATAATAATAATATGACTTTAGCAGGCAAACTAGTTTTAATGGATATAATTCATTAAAAAATGATCTCAGGTACACTGTACCTAAAATTGTAATAGCAAGTAACTTTATTCCTTTCATATTTTATAATGTTGTTCTGTTATGTGATATATTGAGATAAGTATCAAAATGTATGAATTGCTTACAATGTAATAAATTACTGTAATACTTAACAATAATTAGAACAATCCGCCTTACTTCATTCATTGAAATACAACTAACTATAAGGATTTCTTGAATATTTGTGTTAGAGATTTGGTGTTTGATATAAATTCAACAGATGATGGAGGGTCTTGTCTGATTTCAGTAATTTAATAAAGATATCCTCATTGTTGAATGAAGGATGTTTGTCCAGTATAGCTAATATCCTTTCTTTACCAAATCCTTTGGTGTTTGTACTGATTTTCTTTGGTTGTATGCCAGGAAGTCTGGGGGTTAATATTATACCTTTCTCTAAGAGCTCTAGTATATTATTGTTTGTATTATATGATGGTCTCTTCGGAGGTGGGCTGAAGGTTTGTGTGCTTCTGTTTTGTTCTGTAGTATCAGGTTCTGGAAGTTTAAAGGTAACTGTCCGCTGATCTTGATCCCAGATTGGCTCTTCTATATTGTCTACTTTTAATGCAAATTTAAGTAGTTCTGTCATAGAGTTGGCTACCCTGATTCGTGTGGGTTTAGTGCTTATGTACCCTAAATAAGACGAAACCTTTAGATTAGAAATCCTAGTAATATTCGGCTTCCTTTCTTTCTCTCTACGGTTTATCTCTGTACCTCTTCTCTTATAGGCCCCATCTTGCAGTTCAGATATGGCTTCACCTTCTTCTTCTGGGGCATCACACTCTCCCCATATCTCTCGAGGCGTCATTATGGGTGTATCTCGGTGATGTTTCTTTCTGGCAGAGTGTGAAGTGGGGCCCTTGGACGATTCTCCGAAGAGACATGAGGCCTTTGGGGTAGATGGAATCTCGGATAGATCCATCATTTCATCTTCTGTCAGTGTCGGGATGTTGTCCCTACCCCACCTCTCTTTTTCCATATTTGATTTAGCTCTATCTAAATTGTCCATCTCGCTAAACGATTTCAGTTTTTTTCATCTATATATGTTTGATTGTATTTATTGTTGAACTATAAAGTTAGCTTTATAAAGGCTTAGACTAAAGCTTTAAAATTAGTCATTGGTGTTTATATAAATATAGATACAAGTCCTTTAATCCCTTTTGGGGTGGACAGAACATTGCAGACATGTCTCATAGGTCATTAACATCGGTGTGGGGGTCGCGATGGCATAAATAATGATCATAAGTGACATGTTGCTAGCCCATCGCCTAATAGATCCTAGTTATATAATATTTACATGGGGGGAAGACCGGCAGCTAGATGGCTTTAAGTTACGTAAGCATAGTAGCTACGTTATAGTAATACGTATCTTGTATAAAAGATCACAATAATTTTATGTGGTTTATAAATTTACTGTGTTTTTAAATAAGCACTGATCTAGCAAATAATTGAAGATAATATAGATAGATCAAATACGAATATTATGTAGTTTAGACTGTAGGTAGCTTACCCTCCAGATGTCAAATTTGCTAATGTATATACTTTCTGTAACTATAGAGTAGTGATTTACCGTATATGTGTATTGTAAATATTCATATACTGTTTTACCTACAAAGAAGATGTATAACTATAGATTCAACATGACTGGAATTTGTTACATAATAACTTTTGACTGATTTTATAAAGATTTATTAATAATATATTATAATGAACAATATATTTAAGGGTTTTATTTCTATCCTACAATCCTAAGATGTAATTCGAGCCACAAATTAACCCCATTGATATAAATTATAATAAAATGTTAGAAAAGCACTTCTGTTGTAGCTTGTCCTGTACTAGTGGATAGGTAAAAATAATGCTCACAGGCTGCCGTTCTTTCTGGGATGTCGTAAGAGGCGACTAAGAGACTAGGTAGTGAAATCTATGGGGCAAAAGTTAATAACAATGCAATTCATGGAAAAAAGCGAGAAAATTATCTTGGTTCGAAGATTTTGTCCATCCCGAAAGGGATTGCTGGTCGTGAATGTACAGGCACGTTGTGGATTGAGCCCGCTGACGATTACATTACCAAACCTACATAGGTACCTATACATCTCACCCGTTTCCCTATAGAGGGTAAGACAGATCGCGAAACCGTAATATAACAATATATTCTTAACTGAAGGAAAAAATATCGTACGAAACTTTCATAATAATTTCTAAGTCGCTCCAAAAGTAAAAACTAATCTATGCCAATTCACACGTGGCCTAAGCCTGTAACTAAATGAGTTTATAAAATTAGTATATTAAAAGAATGAATTAAAATGAATCGATCTACAAAAAGGTACTATTGAACCCAGCACGTTTATTTACCTATGTAATGGATGAAATCGAAAACGTTGGTCATAGTTAATATGATCAAAGAGATCCAATGGGCTATACTTGTATTATAGATATCCATGTAATCCTATTTGTTTCTGAAAACTTTTTTAGCTTCAAAATCCTCGTACTTTATGTTACTCCATTTACCAAGTATTGTTTGCGGAATCATTATTTTAAATGTGCATTATCAGGAATCTAGTACCAGTCTTCGCGTGATACGCTACTGTTAAAGCCGAAACTTTGATCGAAGTTTATACGCGATAAGCCTAGATAGAATGAGTTCAACAATAAACACTAGGTACATAGTACAGATAATGTAATGCTATATAAGTATTGGCACTAGTAACCTAATTTTTGATTCACCAAATACAGCGTGCAATAAATAATCTCGGCGTTCCAATACGATGAGATAGCTACAGATGTTGTCATTCAAAAACTTCCTCTTGCCTGATAAGACGCGACTATATTACATAATTTGCTACATCATTTATTTCAAGGTTCCCAGTTATTGGCGAGTTGAATTTATGAGAGATCGATCGTGGTTTTTAATAAGTATTGTTAGGCATTTATAATATTAAACCGTAAAGTAAAGAAATAAGAATGGCTTATCCACAAGTGACGCATGTATTATTTGATATGGATGGTTTGCTGTTGAGTAAGTTACCCTGCATTCATTAGAAAGGTTTTAAATAAACTTGAAAACTAAATAACATTATGTACATAAAATATGTTTTTAATTCTTAGTTGTTATTGTATTGACTTATGGGTCGATACGTTCATGTTTTTATTGTAGTAAAGTGAGTAGGAGCCTTCTTATAAAGTTCCGATTAATGTCTAAATATTTTCTAATTTAGGCAGGTATACAATATGAATTATCGACTGTATCGTAAACATCTATTTTTCCAAACGACTGCACACGCTTTTCGAATCAGATTACGATAATCCTTATCGAGGTTGTCAGTGGCTATGGTACACCAAACATGTAATATTAGGTACTGTTACCTAAATCCAAAATGGCGGACAAAATGTGGCATATAATACACATCTTTACATATGAGAAAAGACGAAGAAAAAGACGAAACTAAAGAACGATACATATTTTCTTATGGTGTTGTGTTGGTAGGGTTAGTAGCGAAAGTATCTCGCCAAAATATGTACTAACATTAAAACTCCCCTTGTCTCTTCTAAACACAACGGAGTTTGACAAGACTAGCACGAAAATATATCTATGATTTTAAAACATACTAAGTTGCTATTTCATTTACTTATGTTTCTTTTCTGATTATTTACAGACACAGAAGATTTATACACGGTTGGATTTCAAAAAGTCGCATCGAGATATGGCAAGGAATTCACGTTTGATTTGAAGTGTAAAATAATGGGACAGCACAGCAAGGAGTTTGCTCGCAGTATCATCACCGCTTTGGAGTTACCAATGTCTGAGGATGAGTTCTTGAAGGAAACGAAACAGATATTTGAGGAATTATTTCCAAAGTGTCAAGTGTTGCCAGGTAATTAAAATATATGATCTACGTTGCTATGAACAGTTTTACAGAACTTTGATGCATAAACAGTTCGGAGCATTTAATATTTATTGGGCCCATATGCGCCTACAAGAAACAACCACTGGCTCCTTCGGTTTGAGCTTTAATGTTTTATGTATGTAGAGTTTTCAACCACAGTTCATGAATGATTTACATTGATAGGTATATCTAAAAATTTCATATAATTCGTAGAGTGAACACTCGCTGATTCTACATATGGTCTGTGATATGGTTAAAGTCATTATTAGGTACTTGACTAACGTTATAGGCAAATGTTACTAATGATCACTCAGCCCACTAGATATTCTGATACAAATTAATCAGTTAAGAGTTAATATTTATACTATATCTTTCAGGCGTAGAAAAACTGATCCGCCATCTTCACAAAAACAACGTACCCATGGGTCTCGCAACAAGTAGCAGTTTAGAAAGCTATTTATTGAAGAGCAGAAACCATCAAGCGTTGTTCGACCTACTACCCTACAAAACTCTAGGGTCCTCTGACCCCGAAGTAAAGAGAGGAAAGCCATTCCCTGACATCTTCCTAGTTGCTGCCCAGAAGTTTCCTGACAAACCTGAACCGGCCAAGGTATACTTACTTCTGATCCTACTACAATATACCTATTTATTATTTCTGCCACCATACCATATCTGATACCATGTCTCAGTAAACGTAGTGTGGGGCGCCCCCCGGCAAGGTGGGAAGGATGCGAACGGTCACTGACAGGGAGAAGTGGCGTCATTTGGGGGAGGCCTATGTCCAACAGTGGATTCAGACAGGCTGATGATGATGATGATGATGACATACCATATCATAAGTAATATTCGTTCTCCTAACATTTCTTCGTTTGCACGACATAGGGTGCTGCCTATAGACAGTCAGTAGGTAAATAGTTAGCTTCAAGTAACCTGTGACACCCTGTGACATCTCATGATATTTTTAGCAAAGTGTGACCTGAATGTTAACGTATAAGATGACAACTATAATACTCTGTGAGAAACATTAAGCAAAAATATGATTTATTAACAGCTGATATTAAACAATATTCTTTAATTTTCAGTGTCTCGTGTTTGAGGACTCAGTCAATGGCGTAACAGCCGCAGTCGAAGCTGGTATGGCTGTTGTGATGATTCCCGACAGGAGATTGGATCGATCCGTGGCCTCACATGCCACTCAAATTCTAGACTCCATGGAGGATTTCAAGCCTGAAGAGTTCGGACTACCACCCTACGTAGAATAATATATATAGTAGAAATATTTGTTGTTAATTTTTTATTTTTCGTGTATTGTTACTGGGTGATTTTTGTTTATTTGTTGGGTAAGATTGAGACAATGCGTTGTTTTTAACGTTTAGAATTCAATTAAAAAGTAGGTTTAATACGTACATGTTTTTGTTTTAACAACCCTAAAATCCGGTTTATTATAGAATAATGGTGACGGCACATGGTTGCATAAAAATCACAACGCAATTATTGCAGTTTTATAAAAAGCAGTATTATTCTTCCAGTAATTCCTCTGTACATTTTCTAGATAGTTCAATGGACTATTTGTTTAGTCTGGCGCGTAGCTTTGTGTACCTAACGTTTGTATGTACGTAAAAACTATACAATGAATCTGCTCATATTGACACAACTGTGAAAGAACGTGTCACAATGACTCACGGAATATGTTCATACACATTCAAATATTAAAAGGCATTGAAAGAAACAATATTTCATTTGGGATTTTTATTTGATTTATGATATTCTACGTCTAACTCTAAAACAATCTTTAGTTAAAATTCTTTGACTAGATTTGTGAGGTTTTAAATAAACTAACATAACACACACATTTATGTTATACTCTATACCTTTATCATATTATGTGGCATAGAAAACAAAAACATCAAATGCTGTATAATTCGGTTAAGTGGGAATCAAACTAAAGACATGTCTGCAAAGAACAATGCAAGCCGAGTGTACAATCACACATTATAACAATTAACATTTAAGTAACTGTAATACAATAACGAGAATCATTATTTCGACTATAAAATAAAGTTTACTCAGAGAGCTTTTAATTTTTCTGCCAGTGATACATTTACTAAATATATTATTATCAAACATTCAAAAATGTCCTTACAATTGATTTATATTTGTAATATGGACAAATAGTTGAAGAAAAACTAGAAATATTCAGCAGAAATAACTTGACCTAAGCTGTAACATAATTTAAACTACAAAAACACTGGCCTAACCTACTGCATTGTGCTTACCTAATAATAAAGTTAACTAATACAATCTTTACTTTTTATGAGAATCCATGGTTTCTTATAAATGAAAACAGACAGAGGTATTGGGTATATCTGTTTGTATCAGGAAATAATTTACTATTCCCATAAGTCAAGCAAGGAAAAGAAAACTGTAAAATACCTAATAAAATAAAAAGTAAAAAGCTCATCAACAAAGCTCAATTACATCTGTAGATATAAGAACTTCATCAATCCTCATAAGGAGGTAATCCAAAAAGTTCAGGCTTAAAATCCTCCAAAGAGTTTAGTACCAAGGTTGCATCTGTGAGTAATTCCTTTTCAATCCGAGGGTCTGGTACCACCACCACTTGCATATTGGCTGCGTTTGCTGCTTTCACCCCATTTACTGCGTCTTCAAAGACTAGGCACTGTAATTGATATAAGACACTATTATAAGAATGTCGGAATTGTTAACTAAAGACTTATACTAATAGTAATCATAATCTATTTTGGAAAGTAGTAATGAAAAATGGCAAATTGTGGCCAATTTTTTAGGTAGAGTACTGATATGATAAATAATACAGAATTTAATATCAATCTGAACAATGTACTCCACAGCCAACAAATTACATTAATTAGAATGAAATTGAAAAGAAACATCCTTTTCGGGGTGGACAGAATCAACATAACATATTTAATATTTTCTCTGTTATCTTATTCTCATGGCATGATATTTTCCATCCAAAGAATTGCCTTTTGCTATTTGATTAGCAATATTCAGTATATAAATTTCCCTCATACAATCCATTCAAATCAAAAACAACTTAGACCAAGAGCAGAAATACTTACATCCTCTGGCTTTGGTTTATCAGGGAACCGTGATGCACAGACCAAGAATATTGAGGGGTCAGGTTTACCCCTTTTCACGTCAGGATCTGAAGACCCCATGGTCTTATGGTGGAAAAGTTTCAAGAAGTCCTGGTAATTCTGCATCTTCATGGCCACACTCTCTTCACTAGAGCTTGTTGCTAATGCTATTGGTACTCCTTTCTTATGTAAATGCTCCACAAGTCTTTGGGCACCTAGAGTTAGAAAAAAGGAATGATTTAAAAAGGTAGACACTATATTTATTGAAGGTTAATCAGATATAAAGGTATAAATGATCTGAGTCTGTCAGTCTATAGAGCAGGCATGTAAATTGTATGTAGGTATGTATAGAAATTAAAAAAGATGATATAATGTTAAATTTATGAAATTAGTATTTTGAACAACATTATTGCTGATTTTTGGTACTAACAATGTATACAGCAAATAGTTAACATTCAAATATTGGAAGATTTCTGTAGCTTAATAAGTGCTGTAATTTGGCAAGATACAAAACTGTAGTGTAGTTATTAAAAAATATTAAGAGTATTTGAATATAAAATACCTGGTAAGAGTTTTGCTTTGGGGAATAATATTTTGTATTCCTCCTGACATACATTAAGAAACTCTTCTCTCGTCAGTGGAAGATCGAGAGTGCTAATAATTTTATCAGCACATTCTTGACCCTGGAAGCCTAGTAGGCTCTTCTTCAATTCCCATGTAAACACTTTATTGTATCTAGCACAGACTGTGGTGAAAGCTTCTGTGTATAATATCTCAGAATCTGAAACAAATATTGAAGTACATAGTATAGTATACTTTGTTCTAAAGTATCATTAATTGGGGTGATATCCAAATCGTGGCAAAAGAAAATTTTCCAGTGAAAACATAAGTACATACACTCTTACCTAATAATAAACCATCTAAATCAAATAAACAATGCGTTACTTTCTTATAACTCATGGTTGAAGTAATGACTTATTAGTTTGGTCCTACAGATAAGCAAAGATCCTTTTTATTTATATGATTTAGTACTGTTTTTCTAGTTAGTAAATATTAAACATAACCTATACAACACAGTCAACTCTCCTTCAAAGCTTTTCCGGTTTTAGAAATGTCAGTCACAGTCAAATTCTAATGAAGAAAGTCTTAGAATTTAATATAACCAATAACGCGATGTTTGTTTTAACTTGCAAAAAAACTATGCGCAAACCCTACATAATACAACCGTACTGAATAATAAAATTAATAGTTATCTAATTCTTTGAACAAAAACATAACATCACCTACATATAACGTGATAAACTTATAATATGTCTAATAGTTCGTAGTACCTTAAATTATTTTACAAGATACTTGTTTTCTGTAGCAGTAGCTTACATCTCAAAATTTATTACTTATTTGAATTCCCGTATAGCAAAAATAGTACCTATTAGATTTGGAGGTTTAGGCATACGTAGTGCATCAAGTGTGGCTTTGCCAGCTTTTTTGTCTTCTTCACATAGTGTGGCCAACTTGTTCACTCAAATTTTGAGTAATTCTACCGGAGCATCGGGGGTCGCTGAGGTGGAAGAAGCCAAAAAAGTCTGGCTTAGAATGGCTGGTGACGGGTCTGGTTTGCCCGACTCTTTGGTTTCGCAGCGTCAATGGGATGACGCTCTCTGTAGGCAGGTTCATACAAACCTACTTAATTCTGCTCATTTGCCTACAGAGAGAGCCCGCTTGTTGGCGGTCGCTGAACCGGAGTCGGGGCACTGGTTAAAAGCGTGTCCTTCTGTTCACACGGGCACTCTTCTAGACAGGACGTCGTTCTCTGTATGCGTGGGGTTGCGGTTAGGCGCCAAAATCTATGTGCCACATCACTGTCGTTGTGGGAAGTGGGTGGATCAGTTGGGATACCACGGGCTTTCGTGCCAGAAGAGCGCCGGGCGCCTCCCTCGGCATGCTGGGTTGAATGATGTCATCCGCTGGGCTCTTGCCACCATAAGCGTTCCAGCTGTTCTGGAGCCGGTGGGCATCCTCAGGGATGATGGCAAGAGGCCTGATGGGATGACATTGGTTCCTTGGAAGGATGGGAGGGCGTTGGTTTGGGATGCCACCTGCGTCGATACTCTGGCGCCTTCTCATCTTTCCGGTTCGGCTACGAGGGCGGGTGACGCGGCTCCGGGTGCGGAGGCGTTGAAGCAGCGAAAGTACAGCGGTGTTACTACTGAGTATCACTTTGTGCCTTTTGCTGTGGAGACCCTGGGCCCGTGGGGTCCGAGCACGAAGTCTTTTGTAAAGGAGGTCGCTTCCCGTTTGGTGGAGGCCAGCGGGGACTCAAGGGCCGGTGCGTATTTCGCCCAGCGCATCAGCATAGCTGTGCAACGGGGAAATGCCACCAGCCTTCTTGGGACACTTCCTGCCACTGCCAGTGATTTGGCAGATATATTTTATTTGTAAATATTTTTAGCTTTAAGATTTTATTTTATATTTATCAGTTTATTTTCAACTTTATTTATCTAGATATTATTTTGATTTATTACCTCATGTAAATATTGTTTAATAAAGTGAATTTATATATTAAAATAGTTAAATATTTTTTTATATTATTTAAAAAAATGACTAATATAAGTTTCTGTTTCCAATTCCCTTTAAATCATATTTATGAGCGAAGTGGTTCAAATTCCCATCCTGGTATAAAAATCTTTCTATCTATATTATCGTATCTTTATCTTTTTAAATCACGTACGAAAACATCAAAGCAATTAATCTCAGTAGTATGGACAGTTCCTTAGCATAAATATGGAAAGAGAGCGTTGTTAGTTTAAGACTTTAATAGATAGTGGTGGAAATAATAATTATAATGTCACTTAATTTTTTTTTACATACTTAGTTAACAATCATTAAATATTTTTTCCAGTTACCCCTAGGCGATTTAAATACCCATACACATAATATTTTAAAATAGCAGCTGACGCATTCGTAATCCCGAGATCATCTTAGGATTAAAGAGTTTTTAAATTAGTTTTCTGCTGGCATTTGAGTAAACTAACAAATTCAATGAATTATAGGGTTTAGTTCATCACGAAGTAGGTACTTGAAGCATTGATTATTTTTTCCGTTGCCCCATGGTTTATAAATAGAGCTTGAATACCGTAAAAAAAATTATAGAAAATATAAAAATAAAAAATATAAGAAGGAAGACTAGTGGGAAAGACAAAAGGAATTAAAGGGCCTAGGTTCGAATCCAAACCAATGAATTAAATTGAAAAAAATTGTTCTGATATTCGTACATGATTTACAAGCGCTAACGGTGAGAGAAACAGCGAGAGGAAACCTACCCATGGCCCTTGGAATACGTAATAGTCAGTGCCTAAATGCGGCGATACAGTTCACTTCCTATCTCTTTGGGTGCTATCTATTTAGTAAAACACGGCCTCGTGTCTCAAAAATACGCTTTCAAATTTCGGGGGTGGGCACTCAACTACCCCGCCAAGGTAAAAAATGGAGTGTGTATGCACAGGTCGTAACTCGTGTGTTAAAAGAAGGAAAAAACCATTTATCTGGTTACATAGATATGTATTAATGAAGTAGGTATATTATTAGATACTTACATTCTTCTTTTGTGTCAAACTTGTTAGTTGCCTGGAATTATACTTTTTAATTAATTATATATAAATAGGACTATTCGTAGCGATTGTAGAGAAGAATCTCTAAACTATTTCTAAGTGTAATCGTTACGTGTGTATATTGTGAATAAAGTTTAGTCTAGTTCTCGCCTAGGTATTCCTTCGCTCCAATTTCCGTTATCGGCGTGCGATTGGTGGGTCGTCCAAGTGTGAAAAGAAAGTCTCTCTCGATCCGTGCAGATTTTGGTCGCCATGGCCGTTGCGCGCCGTGGCCAACATCCATGCCGTACGTGTGTTCGGCACTTGGATGTAGAGCGTGAAATGAAGCGTTCATCCAAAGAAAAAAGCCAACTTTATATAGGGGAGCGAGGCGGCGTGTGGCTCAGTCGCTCGCGAGCCTGATAAGGAGCGCGCGCGTCGGCGGTGGCGGCCCCTCGAGCCGACTACGAACTCCTGCGCGATAAACTCTATCATGTTAGTAAACAAAAGTGTATAAAAAGAAGAGAACAAAAGTGCAAGCTCAGTCTCGATCCGCCCTTAACCCGGTGACCATGTTTCTTCCGGCCATGTTCGCGTTCTCCAATTATGTGGAAAGCTTTTGGGTGAGTTTTCTTCGGATGGAGATGCGCCGGCCACCTCCTTGTGCTTCGCTGAGCTCCGTTTTTTGTCGGACTTCTGTTTATGTTCGCTATCAAAGCATGGATAACTTGATTCGCCTTTGTGGTTTATTTTTTATCTGGACTTGTTAACAGAGCGGTCGATCGCGTGATGAGAATTATGCAAGAAACTAGCTTTCTCTAAAACGTAACGATTACTTATATTTCATAATAGAACACATGATTTATGCAGGCCGGGTGTCCCTGACTAAAAGATGGTTCATTACTAAACATTACAAGTTTTTCAGACAGGTAAGAATACCTCATTTGCTTTAACTAATAATTGCATAGTAAATTAGGGTTAGGCATGACACGATAAGCAATGAGATATTGTTGTAAGAAAGCAACTACGTTTTAGAACGCTAAAACTTTTCAATATCCGGTTGCGATACTCCAAATTTTGAAAAATATAGAGATACCGGATGCATGGTTTCTGCTTTCAAAATTCAGACGAGTCAGCACGTAACGAATTTTAACACTATAAATGAATATCAGATAATATAGACATGTATTAAAATGTTGCATTTTAAAATTATTACGCCATTTTTCATTTGCAATTAAAAAACTTTATATAGAACTCTAATTGTTAACCGTGATCTATTCAAATATTTTTTTAACAATAACTGCATAAATCACCCACTATAGACTAGCTTTATTAATGTATTTAACATTGCGATGCACGTGTGTTTTTGCGATTTCCCTTTGTGACCTTACTGCTGGTAAACAATTAGGTCTTTGTTTAAACAATTATGTAAACAGAAGTAATGATCCATGACAGCTTGTTATGGTTCATTTGTACATGACTGGTAAGTGCTTGGTGTGAATGTAGAAATTTGCAATCATATAAATTATTAAGGTGTAATCCTTGAGATTTGAAAATCATTATCACATTGAAAGTCTCTATATCACAGGTAGAGACTGGTTCATTAGAAATTAAAAAAAAAAATAGCTAAAGTCCTCGAATGTGAATGACAGATTCTTTTCTTTCATCTACTTACCAGCATATAACAAAAGGGTTTAACTATATTTTAATAAAAAATGCTATACTTCAACTGTCATCGAAAGTGAAAATGTGAAATCTTGGTGTAAAAAATAAGTTTGAAATTGAAAGTATTGTCGAACAATCACTAGAAATTGAGGTTTATTCTGCGTGTGCATTAATCAATTCAAATGGCGATCACTTTCTACTAACCTCAAAATCTCGTTAGGCTAGTTGACATTTTCAATTCATTGATTTCGAAGGAGAAACTGAAGCGAACATGGGATTATTTGCATGATTTTTTTTCTATTTGCACGATCCCTTTCACTTTCTCTATGAGTACTAACAAGCGCCTGTACGTACTAAATATTAATTTACAGTTTATGAAACACGTGCAAAAAGACTAGATACGTACTTGAATAAGCACTATGTATTATTCAAAGGTCACATCAATATTCCTAAATTACTTACAATTTTGTATTCTAAAGCAGCCTAAATTGTGAAAAAATATTTATATGAGTATGATAATGTATAGCTTGAAATATTCGTCATTGAATGAGTTTTAATAGGACTTGTAAATTTACATAGTAATTAACTGCATACGCTAATTTGAAGTAATCTTGCATTCCGCGATAAAAGTTGACAGAGGTTACGTTTATCTAAGCTTTTGCATTTAGTTCTCATAAAAGTTCTTTTTTCTTAAGATAATACCTTCTCGTTCAATTAACATTTATTTTCAAAGGTATTTGCTAAATTACTTTTATAACCCACTGCAGACAGTTCGAATATTCTTCATATATGTTGAGGTAGATACGAAATTCCCAAGCGAAACTCGGAGTAAACATAAGGGTTTAATGAGGCCATTAGCAGTTTAGTCTTCTAGGTCGACTAGGGCGTGAGTCGCTCTCCTTATAGAATATCTTGATTAAAATGGGCCATCGCGACCCATCCATGCGTGGCTTCATCAAACCGAATCGTTGAATATTCAGCAGTCACTCAATGAAGACGATCACCTCCCACCGATGTGCAAGGTTGACTTGAGAATCCTATTCCATTTAGCACTCCCGTAGTGTGCCTGTAAAATCATAAGACTTTGCATTGCAATGAAACCGTAACGAATTTTCAATAGTGCGACCGGTGATCGGTAATAAACTACAGGAAAATCGTACAAACACAAAGATTAACTAAACCATTGGTGTTGTAACCTCAATTTACAAAGCATATTTTTAGTTCAATAATGAACAGGAAGGTAGCGAAAATATACCTAAAAGATAAATAAGAAACATGATAATACTAATTTGATTTCTTAAAGCTATAAGAATAAGCGTGTTGCATTATCACAAAGAATAGCTTGCCTGAAATGCTTTTAGAATCTTATTGTTATAAGATCTTTTCTTTCGTAAGATCTTCGGCTTTATGCTTTGTATGTAAAACGAGAAATATAAAACCGTTTCTGTAGAACCATTCATTAGAATATTTAAACTGGTTTTGATCCAATTTTGACCTACTAAAAGTTCCATACGATTTTAGAAGGGTAGTATTTATTCAATAAAATTCTCAAGACTATAATTTCGGACATCGTAGCCTACATAAGTTTATGATGACCCATTTCTGTGTTATACGCATGCATATAATTTCCTTAACGATAACCTACTTGACAATAATCTATGCGTGATCATTTGGTCTTATGCTCCCGTGCATATATGTATCTGTGGAAGTAACAGGTGCATGTTATGGACTTTTAAAAGTCTGTGACCGTTATTTTGGTAAGAGTTACCTAAATATATTTATTAGTGATAATGTTTTTGAACGAAGAACGAGAATAAGTAGTGGTGGTATGCGTATAGAAAAAACTGTATATGCACAAGATTTTTATTCGAATATAGGAACTATAGAGTCAATTTTACTTTGAACTATATACTTTATATACCCTTACATATTCAATCCAGAATTATTATGCTTATTGGGCATATTCAATATATACGGTCGTGACGTGACGACATTTAATAATATCCCTTAAATCGATATGCAATTTCATTTTGATAATGTGTTTTAGTACATCCGCAATAACTTGCATGGAAGCGAAAAATAATATTCAAAGGCTTAATAGTAATGGAAGTAATCTATAAATTATGAAGATTTAAGTTAATTAATGATCCAGAATCGTTCTGCGAGACTACTTTTTGCAATAATGGCCTCGTCTGCTTTATTTCTCATTCAGGCACGAGTTTAGCTCAAATTACAATTGCTAAGTTTAATATTATTAAGTTCATTACAAAAATAATATGTTAGTAGTAACTAGTTAAGTAAACTTCTAACCAAAAAGAATTATTATTAAAAATTCTTTAAAAAATTATTTATCTTATAACATGTTGTAAAAGTACCTAGTTAGTGATTATTTTTCGCCTCATAACTTTGCTTCATGGTAATCTTATAAGAGATGTTTTTTTGTACTATTTTTACAGATGTAAGCTTACAAACGTAAAAGGTTCGTAATCGATAGAACATAACGCGTACTAAATTTTGTTACAATAAAATGAATTTTAGGTTTTCAATGAATTGAATTTCTGCGAACTTGATTCAGACACAACGTCAGCATGAGCGTCGTATTACTAAAAACATTGACGACCTACCTTTCCGAATTTGCTAATATAGGATTTCAACAATGCACTGTTAATTTACGTTTGAAGCACGAGCATAATGTTCTACTATTAGTAGTTGTAATAAGTCAGTTGTAATTGTTAAACAAGGAACTATAATCAAATACCGTTTTATTCTTAGGTCCCAGAAAAACTGAGTAAGTCTTTTTATAACTATACAGTATTCGAGGTATCCAGCAAAATCATATCAAAAAATACGAGTATATGTCATCTCGCAATAGTACCAAAAATTCGTAACAAGTATATGAAGAAGCGATTCCGAAAACAATCAATAGTTCTCCAAGCAGTCGGACGCGCACAAATGGTCTTTAACGACTTAATTATAATATATTTCGGTGATTAACTACGAAAATGGATTGTCTGCCGAAATAGTGGTGGCCTTGACTCGCTAAGCTATTAGTTGTCGTTTTTTATTTCGTTCAACGTCTTTGTTTTGAATTGCCTTGAACTTGGCGATTTCAATAACTAAATTAAAAACACGTGAAGACATGTTTGAAGATTCGTCAAATTGAGATCATATTTGGCGGGAAGTTTTGTGCAAAATAATATTAACAAATAGAATTAAAAATTCTCAATATTTTAAATCTTACACAATCGCAAAAGAAAACTACAAATTACAAACAAGATTACTTTTAATTTCGGTATCTTTGATGACTTGTATAAAATCATGGATCTATAAACAAATGTATACTATTTATAATGTTAATATTGTGCATGTGCATATATGTACTAATATGTAATCGTTTTAAAGATAAGACGGATGCAACAAAGTGAACTAGGAAGTGTTGTTACGTTACAGATAACAAGAAAAAATGTATTACTTAAATGAGTTTTTGTGTCGTATGATATGCGCAGTAGATAATAGCGTAGGTATTGTGTATAGCTAAAAATAAATTAACAATAGAATTACTAACAAAATAACTATTTAAAAAGTCACATCAATAAGTACTATCTTCTATTGTTTCATATTATAACACACATATGGTGCTAGATTAAACAAGGAAATTTTTAGTTATAAGTATAAACATGATAATATCTTAAATGAAAGAGGAATTGAACAAAAAAATATTGTTATAAGACGTTAACATGTCTGGGCCTTGAATTAAGACTCATCCTTCCCATGTCATAAACGGTTTTGTTTCATTAATACCCAAGATCGTTATGTCGATGATTTATTTTAAACATAATCGTTAGAACTTATCACGTTACGTAATTGCGGATTCAACTTGCTAATCAATCATACCTAGGTAAATATTTGAAAGGGAAATAGTTAGTAAATAGACACATTTTCTTACGATTTATTGATTAGATTAGATTAAAAAGTCTATTCGATTAAAGTTCGAAAATAACTTGGAAGATATTACTTTACGATGTTTCTGTTTATTTAAATCGATTATTTATGACAGTTAATTTTATATATTATATAACGATTTTTTTATTTCAATATTAAGATATACCTAGAATATAAAGAAAGGCATAACCTAAGCCAAACTACAAAAGTCCAAAAATAAATAAAATAAAAGATATACGAACCGGGGTATAAGGGCGTAATCCAGGTAGATCCTTTGTTTAGGATGTATGGCTATTGATACACCTAGTGACATACATGAGGGCGAACCGGTCGGCCTTCGAACCTCGCTCGATGCCTTGTGACCTTGGGTCTCACTCGGGGATCGCTAGTCTCAAAGTTTGTGCTCTATTTTTAGGCAACATTTTGTATAGCCGACTGTTGTAGGGTATTGTGCAGGTTGATGGTTGATATAGTTGATAAATAACGTTCCAAGTTCATACTTTTCTAGTTTTAAAAATAACTGTTTGTGTTGCTATGTTTACTATTGATTAGTAGGTTGCACAATAATAAAATTGGGTTGAAAATTTATAAATCAGTCGTCTCCTGTAATTGAAGACATTAAAAACAATAGGAATAGCTGCCTTGAAGTTAAAACATTGGCTTTTTACAAAATCGAGAAAAGTCCCATTTTGTCTTTCATATAATTACATAAGTTAAATTACACCACTATATATTAATAGAATTACATAAGTACTACTACTTAGAATTACATAAGTGAAATTACACCACTATATATTAATAGTATCTAATATCATTTTATGAGATTTCCTTCGTAACATTAGCGGTCATCTCGCACATCAACTGCGCTGTCAATCATTCCAAACATTGTACCTATATAGTAACAAACGTTTCACCATAACCACCTTACAATGCATAATCGTGAATCAAGAACTTTGCCGCCTGGTCAAAGAATGGGGTCGGGCCCTTTTGTACGTCGATTACTTGTTGATTCTACTTGATAATTCTTACGCAACTGATAAGAAGCGTACATCATTGCATTGCATGTATTGGTAAAACGAGATGACATGTGAATGACGTATTTTTGACAGTTAGATTGTAGAAACTGTTCGGCATTCGATCTTAAATCTATTATGCAAAATTAATTGTTGATATTTAACTTAACAGCTGACTAAATGCAATTGGACTAACTTTATTCGTTTCAAACTGAGGGTAGATGAAGAAAATTTGATTCTAATAAGGAATCCTCATTATTCTGTTGGAGTTCTAGTTCACCACACAAATAGAAACTGACTGACTGTAATTAAACCATATTTTTTGTTAAAGATAATTTATTTCAATGAAATTGTTTGTGAGTAAAGTATACAAATAGTGTTCATCGCGTTAAATCCATTGTTTGGTAAGTGACTATGTATAAAAAACTGTTTATTGTTGTTTTCGTTATGATTATGATTGTGCTCGTGAGAGACAAAACGATGAACAATCTTATAAAATAATCTTATTTATCCAGGCAATAGGCAATAGTCGACTACGCTGGGGTAGCTATGTATGTACACAAACAAGAACCGTTTCTCAGTTCAAAACATTTTTACAAGATTAGCATAAAAAAGGAATGAAAAAGCAACTAATTGTCATAGCGTAGGCCTTCATACAATAATTTGATGAAGTTTTTAAACTAAAATGACCGTTTGTAATCTCAATATCCGTTTGGAAGATATCAGTATAATTTGTTTCTCTACCCTATTTTTGTGCAACTTTACAAAGTGGAATAATATGAATTTGATCACACATAAACGATCTTATATCATTTATACCAATTGTTATTAAGAAACACAATAAACAGACAGTTATATCCAATTAATGACATAAATATGTTTATGAATGCCTAAGGTAATAATAATTATTTGTGTCATATAATCCGCAAGTTAATAATATAATGATAGGAAACATTTATCTTATCACAGGCACAAAAACTATTATATTATTTTAAAGTATTAATAAAATGTAATTATTTGATGATTCAAAAGAACTGGTAGTTCCCAAATACTTGCGATTACACCCTCATTAATTTTGTTCAAGATAAAAAGGCGGTATTCTGAGTAGTGCCATTGGTCAATATTATATTCTGACATTAAAACTGGGTGGTCTATTTTAAGTATCTACCATATTGTACATGGAAACTCGAGCGCAGCTGGCGTGGCGGATGTAGCTGAAACAATCATGCAGAGCAGCCCTAATAAATATTCTTAATTGAACTCGTCACAATTAAAACAAACACCTTTGATGCAATTAAGCGCCATTAAAATGTTTACTCTTGAACTTCACATATTTTAATTGTCTCTGTTGTTTTTACTAGACTGTACCGACAGAGTTACAATGTTGAAAATAAAGTCGAAATAGTGTCGTATTATTTTTTGTTAGGTAATTTTTTTCAAATAATATATTTCGTGTTATATAATTGCATTGTAGGTAATCTAAAAAAGGAGAAACAAAAAATTTTTTTTAAATAAAATTATTTCATTACACACTCAAAAATACTTGTTACCAAAGCAGTACAAATAAAACCTGAACAAATTCAAATTACCATTACTGATGAATAATAAAACACACTCGTTTTGTGAAAAGTCGGGGTTTTATAAATATGTAATATAGATTTATGAAATATATTTTTTTTCTGGTTCTACGTATTCACGTAGTATGAAGGAAATCGACTACGACTTAAATTATTTATAATTTATGCAGGATATGTTGGATCATATACTAATTCTAGTCGTCATTCTAATATATGCCATTTGCATTTAAAGTTATATAGATACATATATAAAAATTGATTACAAACAGTTACTTAAGACAAGGAAACATACAGTTCATGTATTAATAGGAGGCTTAAGTTTCTTACGTAATTCCATACATCCAAATGTACATATGTTTCATAACGAAAAGAAAAGAAAAAAAGGTGACCTTATTCAATAAAATCAAATCTGTCCATGCGAGCGTAAAAATGACATATCATTAAATAAGATAAATAAAAATTCTCCATAAAAAAAACTTAATTAATATTATCCAAACATGCTTTAACATTGTCCTAAATAAGGTTTTTGAACTCTGAAAACGTGATCACTCTAGAATTTGTTGTTATGACAATTACTTTTTATTTCATAGCTGTTATCGAGGAGAAAGGTAATTAAATAAAAAGTGACTGATAACATTTTTTCAATAATATTATTTTAAAACAACAACAGTTTAGTTAGCATGATAAACGTTTTATTACAATTAGGTACCATTTAGGTTATTTATCAGGATTCATAAAGTTAGCACTTACATTTTCTAGTGACAGATGATAAAAAATATAATAGTCCGACCCGTCCTAATCTGTGACGTAAATAGAATACTTCTTTCGTCCTCGCACGTCGTAAGAAGCGATTAATTGTCTAGATATAAATAAGTAACCTATCATCTACATTCAAACATCATAAGACCTACAGTTATGCTCAAATTTACTTCACTATTTCATGCCAGGAATTAGATTCATGGCTGTATAATGTCACTTCATTGTCTTGAATAAAAATATTTGAAATTATTATTTATTTGTACGCTTTAACATTGACAACCAAAGTAGAATGAACAACGAGATATACATGTTCGATGCTTTGAATCTTCAGAATTACTTTCGATTTAATATTCAGAATATCCAAATATTGATATGACGAATTACGTTAGTTTGCCAAAAGAAAAATTGGTCAGTAGTGTGAATCAACACAGAATAAGGCGTTTAAATGCCGATCGAGACGAAGGCCAGTCGTTTGTGCAAGGCGCTGCAACTGGACAGGAAGGGCGATTCAATTAACGAAATCGTTTGCGGAACTCTGCGAGGTCTCATGCCGTTTTTGTAATAAGCCAGCGTGTTAGCAACTATGTATGTATTATGCCGAGTGTGTATGAGTAGGTGTATGGATGTCAATGATGTGGAATTGGTTTGCCAGGATCGAGGTAAATGGGGATGTGTGATTGCTTCCGACCGATGTTTTGGGCTATATGTATAATCCAGGGATTTTGTACAGCGCCTAGGTCTAGAATGCCGGGGCCGTTTAGGAAAGATGAATAGATATTATGGTTTAAATCTATTGTATAGTTCGTTCTAAAAGTATGGATGAAAATTCAGAGTGAGCATGGTTGCTTGTTAGTATACTGTCTGTAAATTGTTACTTGCATATATTTAAAGATGATTAATAAACTTTTTATGATAAATGACCAAGAGTTATTCAATAATAACCACCGTGTAAAAAGATATTTCAAAATTTGTGTGAAGTACATATATATATATATATATCTTTACGTTTTCGACATATTATTTCATACTTATGTCAGGTTCCTGACATAATGAATGGTTCAATGTATATTAAACTTCGTATCTTCGTTTTTTATTGCTTATGTTTGTGAGATGAAAAATTTATTCAAACTTATTTGTTTTTGAAACGGAAACTGTTTATCTTTATGACTTATTTTATTACCAAAATTGAGATGATAAAGAAATTACGGCGCAATTTTGACAATGGATCAATTCAAAAGAACATCTTATTTGTTCTTAGTTTTATTCAAAATTTAGGTGTTAAATAAACTTTATTATACTTTCATCTGATATCTACTACGATGAACATCTAATACGATGAGTAACAAGTAGATGTACGCCAAAAATGCCTTATCATCACTATCCAAATATGTACGGCTCTGTAAAATACGGAATAAAACCAATACGGAATTGTTTAAAACTGCCAATGACATAACAGTGAAGTAAACGCAAACACCGTTATAATACGAGTTTATGAAAGGTATTCCATTCACGTGCATTAAAATATTAAGTATTGCAAAAAACGCGAACCGTTAACTGCTCGAGGCGAATACAAAATAGTGACAGGCGAAATTAAATGTTGACATTGGCCACGAAAGACTGGCGTGGAACCGGTTAGTTCAGCCAGATTAATAAACAAATTTTATTCACCAAAGAGCGGGTGTGACTCAGGTGGTTGGACAGAGGATTTGGTAAAAAAAGGTTCCGGGTTCAATCCTTAGTCGGAGGATGTACAAAATTCTACGCAAAGTGTTCTAAGTACGTTGCAAAAACATTATAACAGTGAGAGATTGTACCTGTATTCGACAGGAATATGATTGTATCGGAATATGCAGTAATATTTGATCAGCAACATGAGACCATAAAACACATTGATATTTTTGAGTAGCGGTAGATTTCAATTTTATTTTGTTACTTTTTACTATCTGGGTCCGCAAAAGTCTTAAACATAAGATGGAAGAGTCAACCTAGCCCTATTGATTACCATTGCATGCGAGCTTAGAAAGGATTCTATTTCAGTATCCATTTCCATCAATTTGAGGTAAACAACTCAGGGGCTACAGTGGGAAGACGTGACGTCTGTTGGCACATCGCTGGAGGTTCGTGTCTGCATCTCGGTTGCATAATAGGTGACGAAACCCGGCACCGGCAATGTCAAGAGCACGCAATCCAAGAAATAACTCTCGCGACTCCACTGGGTGAACGACCGGCGAGCAAACACACGCCTCGACGAACCGAATTCAGACACACCAAACAACATTTTTTTTAAACTGGTTGAAAAGAGGAAATTCAATATGTAAATCCACACGATTTATACTCTTGGCCAATTAAATCTCAATCGTTGGTACAAGGGTTGAAACGTGCGTCAAACGTTGTGAATAACAGTTTTATCTGTTGTTATTGATCGTACTCATCAATAATGCAGAATAGATAATGCTTGCAAATATTGACTGCAATATCTCAATGTGGAGGTTGATTAGTAGATTTCCTACCAGATTGGGTAGATAGGGATAATTCCGGTGTTAGCTAAATCACTCCTACCGAAATAAGCCCACTTTAAATCTGACACCTATGTATAACTTTTGCCCTTATTAAACCTTTTCATCAATATAGACATCCTTCTTTTTCTGGCATGCTTCTCTGCCTTCGGTAATTTAAATTCACCTTGCTTCGTTTATTCTTCTGATTTCATCATATCGTATTTAAGTAATTCGCATTTCCATTCAAATTCATGCATAAGATATCTTGTACATAGGTACATAATGATATACTGTTATCGTAGGACGTTTAATCGCGTATATCCAATTTGAAGCCCAAGTCAACACGTGGTTAGGTGCTAAGGGAACGCACATGTGTTAAGTATGAATTTTGTCAATGACTTGACGCTATCTCTGTGGTGGTCTTTGTTGACCTAGCTTTATCTAGTAAGATTACGATGTGAACGCTCAACCGTTATTTGCGTACCTATTTGCTGTCGTATCGTTGAGAAATTTATATTCTGACCTTGATTACAGTTCTTTTTCAAGTTTAATTGCTATATGATTGAATGTTTAATTGAATAAAGACCGATATTTAAAAAGTAAAGGATGATTTATTTAATAAAACATTTGAAAAAAATCGACAAAACAAAATAAAAATCTGTATTTTTTTGATTTGATCCCAAATATTAATTGATGTTTTATGCTAATGGAATCGTTTAAATCAAAGGGTTATTACCTGGATATGTCGATATAACTTGATGAAGTTCAGTAATAAAATAAACGATAGCAATTTGCGATTGCAAGCTCTGAATAAAAGAACTTGTCGATATAACTCGAATCCATTGTTTTATTTAATAATCTACTAACATTTGCCTTTGTAACAGCTTTATACTTCACATATTATTTCTCTTGCTGTAATTTGATCCCGAGTTGGCTGGAACGTTTATTAAATGTCAACTAGTTGCCTTTCATCTCGGCATATCCAAGGTGACAAAGTGACTAGTTGTCATCGAGATCCTTTGGGCGATCTGCTTACTTGTCAACTATTTGAAATACCAAACAATCACGATTCTATTAGTTACGTTTCACTTACAGTGGCCGAGGAATAGTAGACTAGTATAATATTCTTATATCTGTGCCGAGGAGATATGTTTTCCACTGCTTTTACTGCAAAAGGGTATAGAAAGTGAAATAATACTAACAGTAAACTTACTTTGTAATTAACTACATAAAACATTCACATACCTTAATAAATCAAGACCCTTTTTTCTAATTCAACTTAACAATTACATTCACACCCTATATTCACCTAATCCCTTATATTTCATATTAAAACATCCCCATTTCCTTGCAGATCACCCCTAAACTCCTGGTGGACTGGTCAGCTCCCACGCTGTTTCTCTCACTGCTCCTGCTCTTCGTCCTGGGGGTGATCCTGGTGCTGCGGTCATCCAATGTGAGGGCTGGTGACTTTCCGGGGCCGCCGGGGCTGCCTTTCCTGGGCACCCGGTGGCTCTTCTGGACCCGGTATCGGATGAACAAGCTCCATGAGGCTTATGAAGGTGAGAAGGTATTCAAGGCACAATTAACCGGTCAGTTAAGTAATTCGCCATAAGTATAGAAGTACTTAGTAAATCTTCGTTTAAAGGGTTAGAATTACTTCTGGTGAATACATTCGGTTGAAAAAATACAGAAACAAATAATACTAATGCTTTGTTTTAATTTCTGATTAAAAAAGAACTTTATATTGGTTATGACTTAGAGCGGATTATGTATGTGATTGGTTAATTATGCCCCTGTGTATATAAAGGAAACTAGTGTTGAGATTATGACCAACAATTGTTGTCCGTTTTGACAAATGCGGTTCCGGAATCTTTGCCTACAGGAAAACTGGCTGGATTTGCATGTCCTATGCAAAATTGCACTAATATGCCTAGTGCACTTAAACTCTTACAACCTTTTAAACAATAAAGAAAGTTTATCATATAAATGCGAATGATATTATCATATAGAAAATGTTCAATGTTTATATTCAATCTGTTATCAAATGACCTTTTGCTTGACAATTAGGTACCTACTAAGTCACGTTGTAGATTTACTATTCGAAAGTTAAGATCTCTTCTAATTTAAAATGTTATATACGTATAGAAATGTAAATTTAATCAAGTTATTGCTCTTTGATAGACTATGGATCGAGTTTTATTTTAATATATCATACTCATACAGAATTTTCCACGGCATTGTAGATTCCTCTTTTGTAACTGCCACCATAATGATTCCATTTTTAGCGAACCAAAAAGAATTTAATATTAAATTATTCCAGATGATGTATTGATTTGATCTTGCCCTAACAGCTGATAACCTTGTTCTTAATGACTAAGAGCCATTGAAACTTAAACTACAATTATGCCGATCGAACCTAATTGAATAAAGATGAACTAGTGAATTAATAGTTGTTAAGCACTCAACATAGAGAGGTGGTACGCACAAAGAATGATTGTGTTGAACCAAAACTTAATTTCGTTCATGTAAATATTGAATCAAGTGACAAAATTTGAAAAAAAAAAACTTAATATAGGTACATATCTGTATAAAAGTAATTTTCATATAACATTGAGGGCTATCAGAGGTTCGTTTATCCATATTTTCTGCAATTGCGGAATTTATCAAAGTAATTTCGAATTTTCAGTTGTGGATATACACATACGAGTACATTGCAATTTGGACTAAAAATAACAATATACAATGTACGTTTTATCAATAAAGTTATGTATCTTATGCGAAAAAAGCTATATAACTAACATTGACCGTTATTTGCAGATATGTTCAAGCGTTACGGAGTGGTGTTCGCAGAGATCGCTCCCAATGGATTCCCCATCATATCGATTGGAGACAAAGTAGCTCTGGAGACTGTGTTGAGGACTCCAGCCAAACTACCTTTCAGGCCACCCACAGAAATCGTCCAGATGTACCGCAGATCTCGCCCAGATAGATATGCCTCCACGGGAATGGTTAATGAGTAAGAATATTTGTTATTTTAAACATAGAACCAAAGATTTTCATATTGATTAACACTTGTAGGGTATTAAGAGGTTCGCGTGTCTATCTTCGTAATTGTAAAGGTATTTTTTTATTTATTTTTATGGTCAACTCGAACATACGTGTTAAACATAAGTCAATACTCAAAGTGACAGATGGTAAGTCGTGTCGCCATTTACAAGTACTGACTACCTGTAGCAAAGAATAGGTGGTTGTTACTTTTATTTCTTTGTTAATATTGATTAATGTCATGAAGTCCTGTACGCCTTTTGTGGTGTTACTTATGAATAGTGATTGATTGTCTTTTTATAAACCAACAGACCTTTATCAGTGTAATTATTTTCTAAAAATACTATGTAAACTGTAACTTAATTTAGATAAGTATGTATGTATTATATGAAAAGTTTTATGACAGCAGTATTTCTTTCATAATAAAGTGCATTTCTAACATGCGTCATTTATAATTATTATTAGAGAACGCCTTAAGAACTATTTATTGTGATTTTGCCTTTATTTCAAACATCGTTTATTTTCATACGAGTATGTACGAATGTTTGAAACAAAAACGCTTCCGCAGACGAATAGACGCAATATCGAGAGCAGTCGTTCCCCTTGTACACGATCGTGTCTTATCGAGGGTATCTGCACATTTTTATTCAACAGGTGTATCTGAGCAAAAGGGTAGCGTTACTAGCCATAATAAATAACTTCATTGAATTAAACTGCGAGCAACAGTGTTGCAACTCGGCAAATGGACTTACGTTCGCAATATTGCGTGAGAAAGTGTGTCGAATTCAGTACCTGGATTGTATAATTTGCCGATTCTAACGCCTAACGCCTCATTGGCGATACATCTCCTAGACGAGACTTGTTTACTACGCTTTTTATTCAATCTTGATACACCACGAGGGATAAGTCGGCCAATTGCTTGCTATTTCTTTTCTGCTACTCCAATATTGACAAAAGAGCACATAAGTAAACAATAAGCATAAAACATATATCAATGAAAATAATAATACAATCTGTGAAAAGCTATTATTGTCATGGAAGACATTGCAACATAAGCTATTGTACCAAATCGTTCAATGATTTTTTAATCTTTTTACTATCTTCAGACTGTTGATAACCTTTAAAATAATGATAGATATTGTGTATGTCTATTAATCTAAATCTTTCGGAAACCTTCATTAGTGTTTTAAAATACTATTCGTAGGTAAAAACTTTTATCACTATAAAAATATATTGAAAACAAAAAACAAAATAGTTTTCAATATGTTTTTCTATTGTTAATTTGAATAATACAAACGTTCCTATAAATCCGCCAACCTATTAAAAAGGTCACGTTCAAACCTTTTTTTAGCGTGACCTTTTTTATCATACTATTTAATTGTGTGTGAAAATAAATCTGATTTGAATGAATTAAAGTTTTTGAAGACATTAAGTCCCTCCTTGATAGACAGGTCTATTGGTTAAACATTTCCGAATGTAAAGTCAATCGAATCAGTTACACACACGAAATTTTTTACCGTGTTCATGAATATTAAACAGAGCTAAGCACTCATAAAAATGCCTTTACATAATTGTCAACCGACGCAAGCCAACCCAAGCACGCTGGCTTAATAGCTGTTTTATGGACGTTACATAAAAATAAGGAGTGATTGTTGTGTCTTTACGATAAAATTCTTAACCACGCTTCTCAACCGATCACTAGCAATTGGAGGATTTCATTGGAATGTGTGTAACTTTTTCTAGAGAAAAATCCATATAATTTCTCCGTTGTTTCTGAATGAACTATTATCATTGACATTCTGATTTAAAAAAATATAAGAATAATTATAAAATAAATGTATATTTAAGTATATACGATAGTAGAAAAAGCATAAAAATAACAGTGCCCTGCCTAATGACTTAATGATTTCCCATTAACACTGTATGCACTTTATTATGGTATGTACAAATACTCATGGTAGTCGGTTAGTTAATTTAAAAATGATTTTATGGCTCCTTTCCGGGATGGCACGCCGAAGGCCGACCTCTTTTGGACTATATCACGTAGGCAGTGAAATAACGAGTGGAGTATTAACAAAAACTATAAAACCTAAAGGGCGAGGTAATGACTCTTAACATTATAAGCTCCGACAGTCACGAACACTACAAAAAGCGACCGGGATGGATAAAAAGATACCATGTATGTAGGTAAATTAAAAGTCCCATGGCTCTTGCTTTATATTATGTAATAATCACAACTTAATTAGATTTGTATCAAGCTCTAGTTAAAATTTTAAAAAGAACCATGTCTAGGATGAAAAAGAACGATGAAAAAGAACGATGTTCACGAATACTGAAATCTTTATGGCAGATCTAAGTCTAGAAAAAATTGAAGTCAATGCCCAAAGTGAAGTACACGTATCAGACATAATTTATATTCAATGCATTTCAAATCTATCTAGATATTATTTATGATACTAACTCGAGAATGATAAACTAGAAAGTAACGAGTCATCCTGACGCAACTAAATTAATGTAAAGATTAATTAATTAAAAGATAATCACGCTGTTTACAAAAGTTAACGACATGTGGAATCGCAAACCGATCAAAACACTATAAATTATCGAATTATTGGAGTATAGGAAAACCCACAATGTTTCACCATAAAATGTTTTAGAGTATCTAAAGCAAATTAAGTATACGATATGCAAACCGGTTTTCTAATGCGTAATAATAACATTTAATAAAATCAGGTTTTCTATTTATAATTTTAACTTGTGAGAAATTTTATTAAATAATTCAACACATTTATTCCAAACGCTTCTAAGACAGCTATAACTATTATGCTGCGTAAATGTTTCCTGGTATATAGACTTCAACTTATTCTATTCTTAGACTGATTAGAACTACCTATAACATAATGATTCTAAACACGTACAGATTCGAAGCAAATCATGTTTTTGGCTTACCCGAGTACATCCTGTGTTTGTATCTGAATTAACCTTAATGAATACAAATCTCGTAGGTGTTCAAAATATTATAAGGTAGTTTTAACTCTGATATGAAACTGTCTTAATCGTAATAAACACAAAGGGAATTCAATAAGGCATATAATACGCATTTTTATTGTTTAAAATTAATACATCCTATTTTTTTTACGTGAATTCACTAACAGTTACTGAAATTGATATCCTTAAAAGAGTAATAAAAAGTATGTAGTTTGAAATACCAACAAAGTGATCGACAACATGAGTTTGTAACCAAAATAAAAGCCAAAATATCGCTTTATTGTACCTACATGTTTGTGTCTTGAATGAAATTAGAAGACTGTTTTGAAAAGTATAAAATTTTCTACGTCCGTTATTATTATTTACAGACAATTTCTTATATTTATATGAATAACTATCAACTTTTAAGTACAAATCAAATTAAATGATATAGAAAATATCTTTGTACTCATCGCTGTCGGAGGGTGGTGGGATTCCCAAGACACTGATAGGATTCCTCCTCTGAATTGCAAATTTATATTAATTATATGTATTATTTCCAGACAAGGTGAGAAATGGCACCATCTTCGTAGGAATCTGACAGCGGAGTTGACTAGTCCATGCACCATACAGGGTTTCCTGCCACAGCTTAACAACATCTGTGATGAATTCATCGCACTGTTAGCTCGATCCCGGCGTGCTGACGGATCCGTGGTTGGCTTCGACCAGATCACTAACAGAATGGGCCTCGAATGTAAGTATTAAGACTATTTGAAATACGAGTATTTTGTATTTATTTAGGAAGGGCTAATTGTTCATATAAAAAAACGCATTCACGACCATTAACCCTTGCGGGGTAGTCAGAAGTTCAGATGTCCATCTCCGCAATTGCGAAGGTAGTAATTCTATGGACACCTCGAACCCACGTGTTAACCAGATAGTCAGTACTCAATGTGACAGGTGGTCAGCCATGTCGCCATTAACAAGCACTAACTATTACCTGTTTGACGAACAGGTAAGTTTCCTCACGATGTTTTCCCTCACCGTATAATTCAACGCATTTCGTAAATGTGTTTTTATCACGAAAATGTACATAGAAATTCATTAAACTTCATTTCCATTGGTACATGCTCAAATGGGATTTGAACCCTGTACCCACTGATACAGAGCCAAGCCCCAAACAACTGAGCTACGTCGAATTAAAAGTAAAATTCTGAAGTAATGAACAGAGACAGAACTTCCTAGGTCACTTATAAGCCTGAATATTGATAATTAATAATTCTGAAATGTACTCAAATAAAATACGTAATTAACAACAAAGGTTAGGTTTGCGATTGTATTATTTTGTCTTGCAATTCAGTGATTTTTAAAGAGTTATTCGTTTTTAATGTTCGATTAAATACTATCTTTTATTTATAAGGTACCTAATTGACACGCTTGAAGTTATGTTTCATCAAGTTTCTGCAAAAGAGGCATTGGAAAGTAAAATAAATAGCATACTACTTATTATAGTATTCTGCTACATTATACTACTACTATATACGGGAATTTAACTAACGTCTCCAGAAAAGTGGGATCACAGCAAAGTCTTAATATTTAATAATATTGACGTTACGTTATCGCCTGATACATTTTAGGATGCAATTAATCAACAACTTGCTAAGATTCCTCTAACCTCAAGCTTGACGTCAAGCTACGGTTTGAGGAAAACGATATCGTTCGACTTAGACAAAATATTTATTATAATGATTGTTCTACCCAAACTTTCACTTTTAAACCTAAAATATATTGAGGTATACAATACGATTACATTTCTAGAGCTAAACCCGTAAAGTTTATAAAAAGGTTAATATATTTTACCCTACTTACAACGCCGCGCAAAGTTCAAATATGTATTTTACTATTTCAATGTACGCGTAGACATCTAACAAGTTCATTTGAAGAGATAACAGTGAGAAATATAGGTTACTTGTAACAGGGAAGGACATAGCATGACGCAATGCACAACAAACCGTGCTTAAGTAGCTAGTGCATGCATGCTGCTTTTATCTAATGAAATTGGTTGTATGACGACAAGCGAAACATTACAATTTACGATAAGGCTGCAAACATACTCTATTGCACTAATGTGTGAGTAACGAATGTCATTATTAAGTGACGTTTAGTTCAGACTTTTGTGGCGTTACAGTTACGTTAGTGAGATAATAATGTAAAAGACATTTGGTTAAGCAAAGCAAATGTATAAACATTACATACGCAAGTACACATAATATTCAATGCTATATTTGTTATGTAGTGTATTTATGAATGAAACACATTCATTAATACCGATATATTGCTAATACGTTAAGAAATTGAAAATAATGTTATCTTCGTTAAAAAGAATGTGAAGTCATATGCAAAAATACCTTGTATTATATTTAACGCAAGTACATATAACATGAATTGAATTAGAAAAAAATTTACGGTCATCAACATAATAGCAGTCGCAGTGTGAAAAGCAACCTAGCATCATTTCAATTGATCATAATTCACATATTACTGCAACATACGCACTTAATAGCCGGAGGGACATTTGATAAATGCAATTGCGGTGCTTTTTGATTCATTTGACGTGTTGTTTATGTGTTCCATTCAGAATAAGCAATACTAACTTAAACATTGAAGTGCGTAGAGCTACAATTTGAATTTAGTTGTTAATATAGAATACAGCCTTTGAGCAATCCAATGGTGCATAGTTGCCACGATTTATTACATTTGTAATTCCCTTATAAGTATATTATAATCATTTAAGTTTTGTTTCCACGTAACACACGCAATCTCATGCACGTATAAGACACACGCGTTCACGACCATTAGCCCTTTATTTACAAGTACTAACTATTACCCGGGGAACAGATAGGTTTGCTCACGATGTTTTCCCACACCGTAGTATTCACACGTATAAGATGAAAATATATACATTACATAATTAACGTTCATTCCACAAAAGAAGCCCCATTTCAATAATGTACGAAATTGAATTGCCAGTGAAAAATTCTCAATGACTTTTATTTTTAGACGCAACGTGATAAACGGTAAGCCTTATCGCCTTATTGGGTATAAAAATATAGCTTCACTGCAATGTCACGGCCAATACAAGGACTTTGCCTTAAAAATACAGTGCATTATCACTGCAAGTGAAATTAGATAAAACTTCTGCATAATAAGTACAGTGTATCCTATGCAGAGGAATTTAAAACCTAATTTATCCGATTTTTACAGTTTAGCGGGTAGTTTATTTTACATTAATGTTATGTATTTCGCTATAAAAAAACGAAATGTTCTATCTCAACTTCGAATCAAGCAATAAATGTGAATGAGGAGAATCTTAAGAATAATATTTCAGAACTTGTGATACTGAATAATTTAAGATAGCATAAATAAATTTATGAATGATCATATTTAGTAGCCAAAAAAAGTAAACATGTTTTTGTTTGATATGGCTCAGCTGATATGCGAATGAAGATCGAAGGTAGAAAACAACAACACTTTTTCTCTATGATTCCAATATATACGATATTGATCCCTTTTAGAGAAATTACCCTCATCGGCTTTAATAAGAAAAAAATAAAGTTGTAAAGTACATTTTAATATTTATACAATTATACGAGTAGTTACGTCGTAGAAAACATATATTAATACTTATACAATGATAGCAATATCGTTATTACAAGACAAGATAAATATCTTGATTATAATAAAAGTTAAAACCATTACTTAACCCCCTTACCCCGTAGCTGTTTGGAAATTGCAGAACCTTTCGCTTTTCAAATAAATTTAGCCCTCTTATTAAGACCTTTATAATAATAATAATAAAAAGTGTTTATTTACGGCCACAAAAACATACACAATACAAATCGTTTACAATAAAAAGAACTTACAAACTAAGGGGTATGACTTGTGCATGTTATTGTCGCAGCAAAAGGGTTCTAACTCGGCTGGGTATGTTGCGTCTGGTGACAAACGCAACGCTGGTTTTATGTCAGAACCACTGGAGAGCAACGTTTATATTTTAAAGGAAAATGGTTAAATAGCGTGCTACGTGAATAAACAGTATAAATATATACATAGATATAAGATATGATAATGTGTGTGGATAGCAAATGCAAAGATTTAAAAACGGAATTTATTCTATAATAAGGTTTAGTATAAGTAATATAGATCTATTTATATAATATTAAAATTGATATATTATGTATTATAAATTAAGTGTCCGAGGGGCAATAGAAGGAGCACCCGCCTCCAACTGCTGGCAGAGCAAATGTTCCCGGAGATATCGTTTAAATTTTGGTTTAGAGGATAATTGTCTTATGGGTGGGGGAATATTGTTCCAACACTTCGAGGCGGCATACCTAAAAGCTCCCCTGAAAGCGGTGGTGCGATGGCGAGGCAGAACAAGCGGTGGTACACAAGCACGGGTCGATTTATGTTGCTGGGATCGCCATGTCAGTTTCCTAAATAAATATTGCGGTTGTTTGTTTTGAATAATGTCAAAAAGTAAGCAACTGAGTAGCAGTTTTTGTCGAGATTCAATATTTAATATGTCAGAATTATTTAGGTACGGTGAAACATGGGTTCGGGGTGGGATGGGAAATTTTAATGTTTCCTGACCTATCACACCACCAGATCAATATCATGTGGACAAAAAAGAAGTGTCAATGTTACGCAGAATCTTTGATCATCTTTAATTACCAGTTGACTTTACAAGTACATTGTTATATCATAAATACGATTGCTGTTATTACTGCAGCGCGTGCAATCACGCGATTATTTCGCGTGTAAACGGGACAAATTTATTGCATAGTTATAATCAGTTTTATATGTCCAAATAAAGTTATTACGGACATTGATTTATTGATGAATTTGTTCGTAATTTCTTCGCATATTCTATTTAAATATGTCTAAGATGACAAATTGGTTTACTAAATATAAGCATCATAATGACGTAAGGCATACAGGTAACATAATCATTACAACTATTTTTCTCAAGATTCTTTGGACATTTAATATACTTGCATTACATATATCACATTTAATAGAATTTACTGTATTCTTGCTTTTGTTAGTAGTTATATTTTAAAACACATTTATGTTAAAAAATAATGTAGATAGCAGGTAGGTGCCAATGAAACGATTTGTTTAGCTGTAAGGTAAATTAGTTCATAGTAGTGCGATGTTTATAATATGTAACAAAGTATTGTTTCAACAAACACATATACGTTTGTTTGTAATAAATAAACAAAACTCAAAAATAAAGACCTTAAATACAGCATTTCAATTCCGTAATATGATCCATGGATATACGAGTAATTTACCAGTCCATCTCAAAAACAAGCACTGAATAAAAAGAAAAAAAGCATGTTGTATTTTTTACGCCTGCTATAGTAAACGTATCGTATCGTGCGTACACACTGCGACTCAGTTAGCTGACGTTTGCATTTGTAGATTTTTAAGGCAAGGTTTAATACTCATCACTTGCGTATCCTAACATAAATCGCACTGATGCTTACCATCAGCGTTACTTGAAAAATCATCGGTAGATGGCAAAAATAGTGATTTATCAACATCCAAAATTCCATATAATTCCTAATCCAATATTCCACAAAATATAAGTCTTTAGAACCCCAAATCATTTAGCTTAAAGTAATTAAGGGCGTTTTATCTCTCGGAACTCAACTCTTTAAGGGATTAAAGGACTTAACTACATGTATATATCGATATCTACGTATCGTATCGTATCGATAGTTATCTAAACTACTGATTTACTTATTCCAGCTGTATGCGGCTTGATGCTGGGAACTAGGCTGGGATTCCTCGAGAGGTCCATGTCAGGGAGGGCTGCGACCCTCGCGGCGGCGGTGAAGAGCCAGTTCCGGGCCCAGAGGGACTCCTACTACGGAGGCTCCTGGTGGAAATACGCTCCCTCTACCCTCTACAAGTCTTTCGCCCGGAGTGAGGAAACTATACATAGGTATGAAGAAAACTTAACTCATTAAACATATATGATTATATACGTTTACATATACCTGTATTGAGTTACCATCGTCGCGTTGTGGCTACGTACAAAGATTTTGCGCCACTCAAAGTTTAAATATATTTTATTTAAAGATACTTAGTATCATACTTTGTATATGTTACTGCGTGTTGGGAGACTAATGTGCAATTTTTTTACTTTAGCATTCCGAATTAAAAGAAAATACATATAATAAAATTATTTTAAAGTACATTCAGTAAATAATATAACACGATATTTTTTAAAACCAATATCCTGCTTAACCAACAATAAATCCCTTTTCGCAGCATAATTTCGGAACTGATGGAAGAGGCTCGTCAGAGGAGTAGAGCATCAGCCCATGACGATGGCCTGCAGGAAATCTTCCTCAAGATTCTGTCCAACCCTGAGCTTGATATGAGGGACAAAAAGACCGCTGTCATTGACTTTATCACTGCTGGAATCGAAACGGTAAGTTTACCAAAGTCACTATAATCCGGCATAATAAAATACTACAGTAATATAGCTATGAAATACTACAGGGCCCTTACTCCACTAATTAACTTTGACAGCCACTCAACTGCGAGGCTATAGCGATAAATCTGCATCTCGGCCGTAAAAGTGGCACTCTGCTAATATTTTGACAGCCACACTAGCGTCATAATAGCGAGTCAATGGCACTTCAGTGGCCACTCAAAGTACAGAAATTATTGTCTATGGATTACAACAATTTAAAAAACTGTTTGCACTGACAATGCAGCAATGTCAATTAATTAATATTGATTTAGCAGTTAAAAGTTTTAAGTTTATAACGTAAACGTAGCTAAAAACGTACCTGATAAAATATTTTATGTTTTTAATTGAAACTAAAACTATTAACTGAGCGTGTGAGTGTACATTAGAAATTGACCATTGACAAAAAAAGCTGTCATAATAATAGTAGAGTACCAAATGAAGGCTATTGAACTAATATTGAGGGACGTCAGACCCAGAAGTATTTCGATAGCGTTTCAGTGGCCAAAATTTGTTAGTGGAGTGCGAAAAGTGTCAAATTACGGCCATTGAACTGCCACAATGTCGACACTGAAGTAATATTGTGGCCAATATGAATTAGTGGAGTAAGGGCCCAGTAATATAGCCAAAGTTTTATAGCTAAGCATTTTATTTTATTTCTCGCGCCATTTTTTAATTTTAGGCGAAACAGCTCGAGACTCGGAGAGTTAGTCGGTCTTTATTATATTGTTTTTTTTAATGTATTTTTTATATTTTGGTGTATATTATCCAAATTGTAATCTTTCAGCTTGCGAACAGTTTAGTATTCTTGCTGTACCTGTTGAGTGGAAGACCTGATTGGCAAGAGAGGATGCGATCAGAACTACCAATTGGAGGTCCGTTGACAGCTGAGCAACTGTCAGCGGCGCCATCTTTGAGGGCGGCCATTAATGAGTCCTTTAGACTGCTGCCCACAGCTCCGTTCCTCGCAAGAGTTTTGGATGCACCGCTTACTGTCAGTGGGCATAAAATACCGCAAGGGGTGAGTTCTGTTTTTTACATTTGTCGACCTCTGTGGCGCGATGGGTTGGGTGGAGGCACAGAAAAGAAATACGCTTTTCTTCTGCTTTCCAGTTTGGACGTTGATTATACGAGTATATGTATATATACATAAACATACGCTTCACGACTTGTGTATACACACTCCCTTTTTTATTATGGCGGGGTAGTCAGAGGCTTGCATGCCCATCTCCGAAATTTTGAAGGCATGTTAGGTATGGGTCATTCGAAGCCTACGCATCACTAGATAGACAGCACCCACCGTGATAGGTAGTGAACCGTATCGCCGTATATAGGCACTGACTATTACCTATCCTGAGGGATAGGCAGGTTTCCTCACGATGTTTTCCCTCACCGTTAGCGACTGTAAATTATGTACGTAAAAGAAAAACACATATTTAAATTTCATTCATTGGTACGTGCCATTCGGGATTCGAACCTAGGACCTTTCTCATACGAAGTCGGAGGTCTTACCCACTGGGCTACAGCCGCTTGTTATATATGTATATATCTATGTATAATAAGTATATATTTCTTAAATATACGTTGACTACTACCCTTAACACAAATCTTAAATGTACTTACCAAGGGGCTAGTTCAATTGGTGTAATAGTGTCCTAAATATTATTATTATTAGGTATATTTGTCATATTAATTCTGTAATTGGGAAGGCTTATGTCTAGCTGTGGATTTCTGTCAGGCTAAGATTATGATTGAGACTCTATAGATACTTGCAGTTAGTCGGCAATTAATTTTTGAAAAATTTGGACAAACTTATGGAGATCTTAATTTCAGGAAAATATATGTTAAATCTTACTAAAGAAGAAACTGATAACATACAAAAATGCCTAGACTCAAGATAAAGGACACCAAACACATTTAAATGATAGTTATTTTTAAACACTCGCGATTTATACTCATTTTATTAACTATGTGAGACCGGGTCAAATCACGATAAATTTATAGAGATATTTGATTACCTTTATTTTGCCCTTTAAAGATATGTAATTACATTTAAATTATAATTATAACTTATGCTTAATTCTACAATTAATAAATTTACTTACTCTTTATGTTTACGCTCCAGACTTTTATCTTGGCGCACACAGCGGCAGCGTGTCGTAGAGAGGAAAACTTCTGGAAAGCTACCGAATATCGTCCCGAACGGTGGATCAAGCCAAGGCAGCCCCACACTCCGTCTCTAGTGGCTCCATTCGGCAGAGGAAGACGAATGTGTCCTGGCAAACGATTCGTTGAGCTGGAGTTGCAGTTAATACTTGCTAAGGTATGGTTTCATTAATCAATTGAATTTGTCCTAATTATAATTTTATTTAGTTTAGGCTGTAAGTAATATAACATATAGCCTATGAGACATAGGTAATTAAATTGTGAACGTTTATTTACATGTATTCCGTAGTCAGTTGTTCGATAAAGGGTTTGAATTTAACTTTGTAAGAAACTATTTGCTAAGCAGATAATATGACAAATGTATAATTTATTTATTCTTATTTTCCAGATAGTACAACAATACGACGTATGTTTCGACGAAGAACTAGACATCCAATTTGACTTCCTGCTGTCGCCAAAGTCCCCAGTGACCCTGAGGCTGATAGAGCCTTATGCCCACCCAACGAGGAAAGTACACAACTTGAGGAAACGAAGATAAAAGCCTCTGCGAAGCGACAATTTCATAAAACCATTTTAACCTCAATATTTTTAAGGTTCTTGTAGATAATTTAATTTGTTCATTTTAGCATACACATGACGCAGCATGATCAGAATTTCATGGAGTGCTTTGGAGATTCTTTGTAAAGTTAAACAAAATTTGGAGAATGCAATCCTTGGTATTGTAATTGGTGGTGGCTTATGCATGACTCTTTATAATAAATTAAAATAATAATTGGATAAAATTGTAAAAGATTATAATAAGTGGACTATTATTTCGAAACTAAGACATCGAGAGATTATAATAGCTTATTGTTATGGTTAAATACGTTCTAAGAAGCTAAAACATTCCATACCTTCATATAATCCGGCATAAAGATCTGTTTTAAAAATCCATGTTGTGAATGTCTTTAGTAATATTTTTATAGAATTTAATGCAACCGTGTTACCTTTTAGCAGCTTAAATAGGATAAGTTTACAACTTCAAGTATGGCTGTGTGTGACATCAAAAAAGACTATACCTACCTACCTAAAATAAATAGAATTATATAAATAACTACTTATTTTCTATATCCATATTTTAATATCCAATTCAAACAAATGATTCGAAAATATATAAATGACAAATTATTAAGTTACTTATTCATTATTTTATAAACGGAAATTCATAAGATAGCTCTAGAATAAGTTATCATAAAAATCGAGGCATTAACCCTGATATTTTAAGATGTTGTTCGCGTCTCATTGTTAGTTACATGCTATCTTATATTAACATTAACATCCTCCTTTTTACAGTTATACCAATTACAGAACAATATCAATACCAAATTTTGTTACACTTTATTGAATTCAGCGAATATAGTTTCTTGTAATAGAGGGTTGATGCCTTTTATTCTTATTTACCAAACTCGAGCATTTGTAAGCATTTATTATGTTAAGTTTAAAAGAGTATTAGAGTATTTTAGACTAAGAATATAATTCTGAATAATGGGTTCTCTATGAATGTTGTAAAATACATATATAAATCAAGTGTGTTCATATTATATGTGATGTTTAAAGTACAACAAACATACAGTGAGAGGATTCGGGGATTCCAATATGAAACAATATGTAGGGGAAAAGCGTACGACTAATTGTTGGTTTTTCTACCTTATGTAAAATTGATGAATTCCATTAGCAATCTATTTTTTATGTGTATTGAAATAAATATTGTTATTCATATATCATTTGTTTCATTGTACATATCGTTCAGTAATCAATTTCAATAAACTTTCTTGCCACGATCTCATCAAGGAACCTCGTCTAGTCATATCTCTAACCTCACTATATCTATAAGTTCAAAGATCTTTCCACTACTTTCAGAACACTTTCGCTTCATTGTCATCCTTATACCTCATGCATAGTCGGCGGCGCGGCAGTTACATTATATTACATGGTTTGTGGGCGGGTCTAACTAATTCTTACGTCAACCTTTTATAGTATGACGATGGGTACGAAGAACAAAGGCCATAGTGTAAATTTATAGTTTTCGAGTTTATTTTTTACCTTAGCCATTAATTCAAGAGTTACTGTGTGCTATGTGCACATACAAAATATTATGACGGCATCCAATAACGTTTATTAGCGATATCTATAAACTGCATATACACCGGGTACAGTGCTACGTAAAAAGAATGTGAAACAACTTACCGTTCATCCCGTCGTGTCGTAAGAGGCGACTGAGGGACTCGGGGAAATGAAATCTATTTGGTGATAAGCTAGCAACCTGTCTCCAATGGTCCACAAAACATCACAACCCCAATATTCATGCAAATAAGTGACGAAGGAGATGTTTTCATATCTCCAAGAATCTGTGCTACCCGAAAGGGATAAAATAACGTGAATGTGTATATTGATCGAACAGCAGCTAGATGTGTCCATAATCTGTACATATCAAACTTTATTTACCGGAAAAATCGTAAAAAAAAATGATGTATGTTAAATTCAATGTCTATTTAGTAATTAAGCTAATATCTTTTAGAGGTATTTTAGGAAATTACTGAATTATTATTTCCTAATGAGTATTGGTGTATTTGGTATTATAATCAATGCTCAACTAATTGTGCGTGTTCAATCACTTAAACATTATTTTGATGACAGAATAAGACCTATTTTGATTTCGATTTGAATCAATGATATTAGTTCCTAATGGATAAATTGGCAGTTTCTTTGGCTAAGGATATAGGTATATTAGTATCATTAGTTATTCAAAGTGGACACTTTATTGACTTATATTTCATAGTCTTCTATGGTTCGTCAACAAAGTTAACAATGTTGAAAATACAAATAATTATTTTCGGCTGAATATTTATTTTTAGTTTATTTATGGGTATCAATGTCAATGACAGATACCTCACGCACCTTCGCTTCGCTGATGACATTGTCTTGATGGCGGAGTCGCAGGATCTGCAGGAAATGCTGCACAGTCTGAACGCTGCCTCACGGTCGGTCATTCTCCGGATGAACTTGGACAAGACTAAGGTCATGTTCAATGAACTTGTGGTCCCGGAGCCGATTGCGATCAATAGAGAGACGCTCGAAACTGTCCAGGAATATGTCTACCTGGGACAAGTATTGCAGCTGGGTAGGGACAGTTTCGAGCGGGAGATTTCCAGAAGAGTGCAGCTGGGCTGGGCAGCATTTGGGAAGTTGCGTCACATCTTCTCGTCGCCACTACCGCAGTGCCTGAAAACCAGGGTTTATAACCAGTGTGTCCTACCCGTAATTACATACGGATCCGAGACGTGGAACATGACAGTCGGGCTAGCCCACCGACTACATGTCGCTCAGCGAGCAATGGAGCGTTCAATGCTGGGTATCTCGTTAAGGGACAGAGTCCGGAACGAGATTATCCGGCAAAGAACCAAAGTGGTAGACATAGTCTATCGCTGTTGTAAACTGAAGTGGCAGTGGGCCGGCCACGTCTGTCGTAGAACCGACGACCGCTGAAGTAAAGCGGTTCTTGAGTGGAGGCCACGTCTCGGCAAACGTAGTGTAGGACGCCCCCCTACCAGGTGGACCGATGACCTCAAGAAGGTTGCTGGTAGTGCCTGGATGAGGGCCACGAAAGATCGTCTTTTGTGGCGTACCCTTGGGGAGGCCTACGTCCAGCAGTGGACTGATACAGGCTGATTGATTGATTGAATATTTAATCAATTGTGATGCCAAACTGGCTAAATATGTTTGCTTTGGGATTATATTTGGATCCTCAACTGGAAAGAACCGAAGAACAAGGAAGAGGAGAAGAATTGGACTTCGAGTTCTTTTTTCTTCGGTTGTAGCGGCTGGCGGCGTTAGTGTAACCATGGCGACTGAATAACAAGACGTGCAAACGCCGTGGCATCAGTGTTTGTACTTGAGCCGACATAACCTTAGTGGTGAATGGCTTATTAAAGAAACAAAATACTAAGACAGGCTAGAAGGTATTCGTTACCATACAGACGTTAAATAAACTTAATAAAAAAAGACTTATATTGATGTAAAATCACCAGATAAAGATGTCAAAAATGACTTACAAGTGTATCAGATGAAAAAAAATATTATTGAACTTTTGTAAAACTTTGAGCTAGATACAAATAAGAATTAAAATGATGTTATAATTAATTTTAACAATATATTATTTATATGTGAAGTTAATTAAGCTCTAAGAGTTATAACGAAGTTAATACGTAAGCAGTTACTACATTAAAAGTATATCAAAGAATAGGTAAATTGTAAAGTTAAGTTTATAAAAAATAAATAACTTCTTAAGATAAAATTGGTACATATAACACACAATATTCAAATTATCAATACATATTATAATACCATTTAGTGCCTATTGTTTGGAATAATTTAATTCAGACTTAAAATTATAAATAGATGTTATATGTATATGTTTTCCAATTTCCTACTGATAACACTAGATAAATTGCGGTGACATTTACATAATTTACTGATAATGAAGAGTGGTTAAGCAGAGATTGTGAGAGTATTTATAAAAACAAACAGCTTCAAATTGTATAGTTGAAAATAACTGTTATTTGCTTCTGTTCATTTTGGAGTGATTATAGAAAATACTTTTGTTTGAATATTTAAAAAGTAGTAGGTATATAGTCTTTAGTATTTTATTATACAATACTGTGTACTGTATCTATTTTATTACTGTACATTTTTGCAATACTACCATTACTTTTACAATTACTATTACTTCAATTTGTTTCAGATTTAGCAAAGATGAAGTTTTGTGCTAACTTATCATTTATGTTCACTGAAGCTGCCAGTATCCTGGAGCGTTATGCACTAGCCAAAGAAGCTGGGTTCGCCTGTGTAGAAACAGGGTTCCCTTTTGGTCACTCAGTTGATGAAGTAGCGCAGGCGCAAAAACAATCTGGATTGCAACAAATACTCATTAACTTAAAAACGGGTATTATAGAAACTTAATTTTAGTTTATAAACAGTAATAGATATGTTTTTCTTTCTATCTCACTTTACTGCTGATATTGTTAGTTTAATACTAATATAGTTCTATTGATTTTAGAATGGACTGCATCTTCAAAATATAATATTTTCAGTTTTTTCTTCTTTTCCAGACTTCATTTTTTTATTATTAAATAATTTAGTTTGTCAGACAAATAAATGACTGTATCAGATGTATTGCAATGAAACTTGCTTCATTCTTTAGTCAGTATAATCCAGATTTTGATATTGTTTAATATTATTAGCATATTATTATCTTAATTCTAGGAGACGTGACCAAAGGTGAACTTGGCGTAACAGCAGTACCAGGAAAAGAGTCAGAATTCAAAGCGCAACTCAATGAAACCATAACATATGCAAAGGCAGTGGATGCCAAAAAGATCCATATAATGGCAGGCATAGTTGAGGAGCCTTTAGATAAACATTGGGCTACTTATGAGAATAATTTAAAGTATGCTGTAGAAGAATTGAAAAAGCATAAAATTATTGGATTAATAGAACCCATTAATCATCACTCTGTGCCTAATTACTTTCTTAGTGACTATGATAAAGGTGTGTACTATTTTTTAAGCTATGCAGAGAATAATTAATTTTTAACAATAAAAAAACTTAATAGCAACTTATACCTATATCTGTAGTATTATATTGTCTGTGCCTATATGGTGTTTTCTAGCCATATTACTAACTCTATGGAACTTATTTTTATATGCCTATGTACACTTCACACCTATTATCTATTGCAAGGTAGTCAGAGAGTTCCATAACAAAGTGCATTACTGAGACATTATTTTTTTTAACCAGATAGTCAGCACCTATTATGACATGTAATCATTTCCAAGGACTAACTAATTGCTATTCTGAGAAATAGTATTCATTAGAATAAGTTTTTATGCTATGTGATCATTTTATGTATGTTTCAATATTAACAGTGTTTGTACTTTTTAGCTGTACAAATTATAAAAAGCATAAATAGTCCATTCTTGAGACTACAGTTGGATATTTTCCACATGCAAATGATCTGTGGTAATCTCACCCATAATATTAACAAGTTTATGGATTATGTTGGACATGTGCAGGTAAGCTTACAAACTATTTTATCATTTTAAAGTTCTATGATATAATTGTAGTCTCCTTAAAAATACAGAAGAATTTATTATTTTAAAAAGCAATGTGCATTTTGATTTTATTGATTAATGTTGGAGCAGCATATACAGTTAATATCAGTTCAACTGCAGTTTTCCATTAGGGTTTTGCTAAGTGTTTTTGTATAATAGTGTATGTAATAAAGGAAAACTTTATATAACAATGATATCACCACTGTCCACTAAATGCCAAAAGCAAACAAGGTATAACTACAATAATGACGTTCTCTTATTTCAGATTGCTCAAGCACCTAATAGAAATGAGCCAAACACTCCAGGTGAAATTAATTACAAATACATTTTGGATCTGTTAGCTAAGAAGGGATACAATGATTGGGTAGGCCTGGAGTATAAACCAGCTGCGTCTTCAAAAGGCGGATTGGTATGGCTGCAAGAATATGGATTGAAACTGTAATGCCATAAAATAAGTTATGTGAACTTTTGTGAGCAAAAATATGTTGCTGGATTGTATATATGAGAATCTTGAATAAAAATTTATATAAATGTTGCTTAATAAATTGTGAAGCTATTTACTTTTGAGTTTTTTTAATTCTATCTAAGACAATATATTCAAAAGTATCAAGGGGAAAGGGGAAGAGTAGCCCTAAATTTGCCTAGTCCATTAATATTTACAGACATGCTCAAATAATATACTCAAAAAGTCTAAAAATACGTTCAGGATTTAAATAACAAGAATTGTTAGGAAGTGACGTATTTTTTTGCAATATTAAAATGTAAAATTAGGATTTTTTATAAATTCGATATAAAAATCATGGAAAAAGATATAATTTTGGAATAAATGCATCGTTGGCCAAATTTAGAAAAAGGTGCTAGGTTTTTTTACTTTACGAAATGTTACCTAGATGTCGTTCTTCTGTTGCATGTCGTAAGAGGACTGAATCTATTGGGAAATGGCATAGCAACCTATCACCAATGTTCCATTTAATATCAAACCACTCATGCTAATAAGTGACGACGGTGATGTTTTGTGGTGTGTCAAAAGATGAAATAAAGGAACTGTATGCCCTGCCCTACCACAAAAGCCGTTTAGAAAAATACACTACCTACCATGATTACGATTGTTTAAAAGTACCATTATACTGACAGCATTCAATTCAATTCATTTTGAAACCATAAGTTTAGAGATCCCGCTACATAAATTGGCAGTAGCCAAACTTGGAACTAAATTTGACGTTTCCGCCATTGCGTGTTATTTTATATGAAAGGTAAATTTAGTATTACCAGCGTTGTGTTTTTTGCCCACTCTTTGTAATTTTTATGTTTGTTAAGGCTGATTATAATAAATTGATTTCCGGAGTTTCTTGTTAGTTCTTCTCCAAGCTAGGGTCTCCGCTGATCTAACCTCTCCTTCTTTGTAATCTTTATGTTTGTTAATTATAAAAATAATAATCTTTAATGTTGTTATACTTAGATCATAAGATAACATTCAAAGAGAGCTTGTGATAGGGCCTATTTTAAATAAACATATTTTGACTTTGATATATTAATTTGTTTTATTTGAGTTTATAGCTCTGCAACCAAAGACCGTTACAAATGAAACCTATAATGTATCGAGCCGTATGGCACAGTGAGTGCTAGTTTTGGCGTGTTTACTGGTAACACTGAATTACGCGACTGTGGCGACGCCCCCAACTGCCAATTTATATGGCGGGATCTAGTTGAAAACGAGTAGAGATCCCGCCACATAAGGTGGCAGTAGCCAAACTTGGAACTAAATTTGACGTTACCGCCATTGCGTGTTATTTTGTATGAAAGGTAAATTTAGTATTACCAGCGTTGTGTTTTTTGCCCACTCTTTGTAATTTTTATGTTTGTTAAGGGTGATTATAATAAATTGATTTCCGGAGTTTCTTGTTAGTTCTTCTCCAAGCTAGGGTCTCCGCTGATCTAACCTCGGTAAAAAATATATAAAGACAATGCTCAGTGCCATGTTTGAAATAATAGTTTTAAGAGATTCGCGATTTATACTCATGATATAAGATATAAGGGTGTGTATAAGATTGATTGCAGCTGTGGGAAATCCTACGTCGAACACACTAAACGGTCTATTGCGGACAGAGTGAAGGAACACATAATATATGTAATATATAATAAGAAGGATAAGTCCCGTTTATTATTAATCATGTTTGAAATAGTTTAATAAACATATTTTGACTTTGATATATTAATTTGTTTTATTTGAGTTTATAGCTCTGCAACCAAAGACCGTTACAAATGAAACCTATAATGTATCGAGCCGTATGGCACAGTGAGTGCTAGTTTTGGCGTGTTTACTGGTAACACTGAATTACGCGACTGTGGCGACGCCTCCAACTGCCACCTTATGTGGCGGGATCTCTAGACAACGGTTTGTTGTTTACAATGCAATGCGATTTAAAACTGTTTATGATATTAAAAAACTTTAACTTCTGAGTTTAACTTCCTTCGGATTTTAAGGATATGTAATAAACATTATCTTTTCTCATATGCAAACAATATTATAAATTATTTTATTTGTGAAGTGTTTTATGGCTGGTCCAGGCATGAGTTTTTTACAAGGAGGCCCCAGCATCCACATCAACAACAGTGCTCAAGAACGAATCGACGAGCAAATAGAAGCGGAAGACGCTGAGCGTCGTCTAGGAGAAGTAACCTTACATTCTTAATATCCCTTGTTTACCTTGAATTATTAGAATAAACCAAACTTGTCTCTTTTTCCTGTTCGTTTTCTCCTTTCAACTAGTTACTAAATACATTCAAATAGTCAGTGATTCTTATGTGTCTACTTTTGCATCTTTGTTGACGTTAGTCACTGGAAGTGAAATTCCAATATAACGGTTAATCATGCCATTGCTGTTTTTATTCCCATGTTTCATAGAAGGAATAGGTAAATTAGTATTTCTGTGCATGCAGGCCTTAAAAATGTGGTTTTGTAGAAAAACTGATTCATCTAGAAATATGCACATAGTTTCCAGATCTATCAGAAATTTAAATGAAGGTGCTTACTAAAGGTTTGGATACAGAAAAGTGTTGATCATATAAATATAATTTTTTTTTAAGTTAAAGTGCCCTACTGTAATAGTCACCTATTTAGACGTATCAAGTTATGCTTGCCAGGCACTCATATTTTACACAATTCCTTTAACACTATAATTTATTTTCTTTATCCAGCCCGCATAAGTTATTGATCCACCCGACAGACTGGCATCCTACATTATGTTTGCTGAGAGGTTTAGTTTCCAAATGAGAAGCAATTACAGTGCATGATATAATAAATTCAAATTTATTTCAGTTGCACAACGTTCTTGAAAATGGATTCAATGATATCAGTGATGATGACAGCTCCGTACACACCAGCATGCATCAAACCATTGATGACAGTGTTAACAACAATGGACAAAATATTGGTATGTTCAATTGATCAAGTATATTTATTATCTATTATGGGTTAAGAATGTATTATGTATTTAACAATGTGTCTCAAGCTAAGGTGGGATACAAAAGAATGCAAACTAGCTGTCATTCTTCTTTAGAGGTTGTTGGAGGTGACAAAGAGTCTAGGAGTAAATGGAATTTATTGGGTGATGAGCTGGAAAGCTGTCACCAATGTTCTGTAATAAATCGACAACCTGTCACCTATGCTAAAAATTACCTAGGAGATATTATATCTCAAAGGTTCTGTCAACTGCAAATGTATATGAAATGTATTTATAATGAAAATGAATTTATGTATTTATAACGAAAATGAAAAGCACACTAGTTAACCTTTCAGATATGTCATAGGCATAAATGGAATATGTTAAAGTGATGAGCTGTAACCAATTTTTCATTTTTGATGTTTATTGTTTGTGTGTTTAATGTAATTTGAATTTGTACAGTGAATAAAAAATAATATTATTATATATTATATTATTATATTATATATTCAGTGAATAAATAGAATATATATATATACAAAAGGAATATATGTGAGTGGAAGGGCGGTTACGTAGGGGCCGGCCCAAACAGACAATTATGACAGTTAGATATACTCTATAATGAATGAGTGATATGAAAAAGATGTATGAGTGTCAATGAAGCAAAAGTGTTCTGTCAGGATCAGGACAAATGGGGATCCGTGATCTCTGCCTACCCCTCCACAGGGAATCAGACGTGATTTGTATGTATGTAATTCAAACCAACACTATACAATTAGTTGTGGTAGTAACCAAAGGAAAGGGACAGAAGGACACTAATGTATATGATTTTATTAATCTTTATTTATTTTATAAGGCCATACATCTGCAGATTACAGCAGTTTGTATGTCTTATATTAAGGACACAGAAATGATGGTGTTGTTATTTCCAAAACCAAGTTAGTTAAAGGGTTGTATAGTAGTTAAAATCAGGTATTATAATTATTTAAAATTCAAAAATTTATTTAATTAGTAAATTATATTTATTTTGCCATTTTCAGACTTACAAAACAACATTTTGCACCCACCAAACTTGGTTGGAGAAATGTCTCCAGAAGACATGGCGAGGTTGAACTATAACACCATTGGTGCTGGCGATTGTCATACACCATATTGCAACAAAGGTTAGTAGAAAATAAACCAAAAATTGTGAATGGCCCGTTATGACTATAAAAATGCTGAATATTTATACAATTATACTTCTGTTTCTCTGAACTGAACGGATCCCCTTCTATCCTGATCATGGATATTCATAATAAAATATCATTAATATATCTGGATTTTAAATTAATGTACTTATATTGAATAAATATTAATAGTATATTGTTTTTTTTTATAAATTTTTAATACTAAAAATCTTTGCAGGAATGTATAATGGACTAAACAACTTTGTGCAAGACAATGAAACTCTGCAGCTTAGATATAAGGTAATATTATTATATTATCCCATTATCCTGAATAATAACAAAACATTTTCATGACTATTAATTCTTGCCAGAGGGTATGGGGTAGTCAGAGGTTTACATAACCATCTTTGCAATTGCAGATGTAGTAATTATATGGTCACCTTGGTCCAACTCAACATAATAAGACATGTCACTATTTACAAATATCACCTATTTCCATGAATAGATATGTTTCCTCACATTTTCCCTCACCGTAATACTCATTTTAGAATAGCTTTCATTCGACTATTCATTTTCAAGATGCGTGAGAAAGAAATGATAAAACTGGCGGCTGACCTCAACGAGTTGCGTGCAAGGACAGATGAAGAGGTGCATACACTGAAGCAGCAGTTGTTAGCCGCTGTCACCGATAAGAACAAGGCCGAAATAGCCTTGCAACAAACTCAACATGAGCTGGGTGAGTGGTTTGCCTATGACTAGATTAAAACAAATTGTTATTAGCCTGATACTTGATAATGAATTCATTTTCAATCATCTTTATGAATATGACTATGTTTTTTAGAAGTTTATCTGTTTTATCTTATAAGAGTGGTCAAGCCAGTTCAGGGCATTAGGCATAAATAGAATTATCAGGTTAATCAACAAATAATAATTACGAAATAAACATTATATTATTGTTATAAGTAAGACTTTTAAGCCCGCAATTCTATCCATCCAAAAAGAATTTTTTTTTAATTGTATTTGAATCTGAGGCTGGTTGAAATCATAAATACGTACATATATATTCCTATCCTTTAAACCGTTTCGGGGTGGATAGACTTCGAGATATAATATCTCCTATGTATATTGGGGTTGCAATGTCATAATGGAACATTGATGACAGGTTACTAATCCATCGCCCTAGATTCCATAATTACTGAATATTTTCCTAAACCTTTCCCTACATTACAGCAACGTTGAAGCATCAATTGAACGGTGAAAGGGAGAGTAACAAAACCCTGGAATGCCAGCTGAAAGAGAGCATGTTGCAACTCAAAGCGCTGTCCTCCAATTTGCAAGAGACTCAACTGAAATTGGAGAGTCATCGAGTAAGTAACATGATCTAAATTTAACGACCATTGAGCCTCGCCAGTATTAAGTTAGCCTCCCTATTTTCGAAATTGTATATTAGTTTATATCTACATAAAACACACTTTTCACCAGCCATCAACCAGTTTATAGAACAGATGATGTTTGATGACGCCGTGTAAAGGCTTTGACTATTGCTTATTATAGGGAAATTTTCACCCATCCAATGAAGTGTACTTAGGAATATTTGTGTATTGCGCTGGGTGTTTTTTTATAACAAATATTTATTTCTATTTTTTATGTTCAAGGGAAAAGTATAGTGAATGGTTTGTAAGTAATCATAAATTGTGTTCGAAGCTATGGTTAATACACTAGATATTGGGTGTGAATTGATTTTATTTATATTTCATCATAACTCCGATTTTAATTCAAGGATTATTACAAATATGATTCCTTATCTTCTCACCGTATCAAACGAACTAAATCCACATCAATATATGTATGTATATGTCTGTAATGGTCTGATCTTATAATCATATACGAAAGCAAAATGAAATTCCTATTATTGTTACAGATGGCACATAACCACGACACAGATGCATTGTTCAAAGAGCAACAAGACAAGTAAGATAATGTGTATTCATTAATAATTTAGTCTTCACTTCGTTTTTAATTATATAAAGATTTTAAACGTAGTGTGTATACGTAGTATGGAAACGACATTAAAAATTAATTCATGAGTGTGAGATGAAAGAGATCGGTCAAGATCATTCAGTGACCTAGGCATAGATTCCCTAATTATTGTCGATTTGTAGACCCTTGCTAGATGCAACGTTATTAGATATTTAACTAGCTGCCACTCTTACTGACATTTAATATTTATACATAATAATATAATTTTGAATTTACATACACATTTACAATTTATTTTTTTAGGTCTATCCACTTGTAAAAGGTTTTTAAATTTGTCCTTTAACCTTACAGACATAGAATGGAATTGAATAAGCTGTATGAAGAATTGCAGAGTTACCAAACCATGTTAGGCGAAAAGGTAAGTTGTTAAACATTAAGTGTTATCATTATATTTCCACGTAACTTTATTTTACTTATACCATTATGGTTACTAGATATTTTATGTTTGAATGCAAGGATTGGTATGATTATTAAATAGGTACATTGTAATGATGTACCAATATTGCCTAAATAATAACGTTTTACTAATATTTCAATTTTCATTTTTCGTACAATGAGTATTGAAGAGGTGCATATTTGGATGTCAATAAACCTAAAGTTGTTGGTCGCCAATCAGGAGTTTCCCTACATAGTTAGGCAGATATCGCTAGACCCTCTTAGGCTTGATGTGTATGTACGTTAAAATATATAAATCTTATAGACACCGTTTTTCCAAATGCATACCTTCACGTCTTTAAGCCCTTTCGAGGTGGAAGTAACCTTGGAGATATTTGTCTACCTCGGTCATTTTTAGAAGAAAAGAGAAAGTTGGCATTATATTTTATTTTATGATGGATTTTACCAACCCTTAATTCCATAGTCGAAATCCATGGTACAAAAGAACTAGTTAATATCCATGGTACAAAAAACTAGTTAATATCCTATATACATCGCAAACTGGACAGACTTATACATGTACAGTCAGCGCTAAAAGTGCAGTCCCAGTAACTTTTTATAAGGTTTAAGTTTATAAGAACAAAAGACAATTTTAAAACTATGCACTATGCATTGTCATAGCCACTATACGTACACGTGCTTCGAAACGAATAATATTGGCATTTGTTCTTATAAACGTAAACCTTATAAAAAGTTACTGGGACTGCACTTCAACAAACATACATATATTCTCGCCTCTACGTCTTTAAGGGGCTAGGCAGAGACTATTGATTACCACCTGGACCGACCCTGATAAATCTCCCTTGCTTCACTCACACACACATTCTCATATAGCGTTTAATGTTAGAATGAATGTATTTAACAGTAAAAGTTATTTCCTTTTACCAAGGAAATGGAAGTGAAGAGCTTAAAAAAGAAATACAAAGAGCTGGACGAGGAAAAGCAGCAGATGTACCTGGCCAAGAAGGCGATGATCGACCGGCTGCAGGAGGACCTGGACGCCGTGCAGAAGAGGAACTGCGACCTGCTCCGCCTCGAGAACGAATGCAGGACTGCCAAGACGCTGGCTAAGGAATTCGGGGTACGTACATATAAGTAATTTACAGCTTTACGTCCCTATCGACTAAAGGCAAAGACTAACGATCGCTACTTGGAACGAACATGAAAAATCTCTCGTTTCACTCACACTCATTAACTTTCTCAAACATGCTCTTTTGAGCCTTTAGAAGAATGTCTCCAATTTGATCTGTATATGTCTAGTACATATTTATATACCGATTACGCCGATTCCCCTACAGAATTGAAGGCATAGATTTCGAGTTCGTATGTGTGTGGTGTGGAATTTTGACAAACTACTTCAATTCATCACCATGATTTTTCGTTAGTGTTGGATTAAGTATATATTTATTAAATTAGTCAGATTAAACGTTCATTAATATTTAGTAATTTAAATTTGTGCGAATGATTTGTGAAAAAATATAGTTATCTAGTTTAAATTTAACTATTCATCGCAAAATACAATAGAGTCCTCCTCCTCTATACGCCGACATGGAATATGATCTATCTCGTTAGAGGTGGACTACCAAATTAAAACTTGAGTTATTGTGGACATATGTGCCCTTTTGCGCTACTAAATAACAAAAGAAACTTTTTAGGAGATGCACACATTAATTTTTGAATACCCTACAAGGCAAAGTGGTCATGAAGGGTGTTGTAACTTTTTAATTCATCTTTCAGACGAAGCTGGAACAAACGGCTAATGAACTGGACTTATCGAAGAAGAAACTCGAAATGTGGAACAACAGTTTGAACGAAATCCTAATGGAGTACATGCCCAATGACAACGGACTATTAGGTATGTTTATTGTGGTTTATACGTTCCTCTGTAGTTATTTGGCACCTACGTTGTAGTTTTATATCGTTATTACTCAATTTAAGAATTAACCTGACAGCTTCAATTTACGATCTATATTACATGTCTGTAATAGTTTTTAGCATGTTTCCTGATTCCTTTTAACTCATAAAATCTTGGAATTTCTTTTAGTTTAGTTTATTCAATATAAAATCTTAATAAGTACTTAATAAGTACTCTTATCTATCTTAACTGTTCATATTATGTTGGTACGTGATCATTAGGCAATTTTAACGAGCAGAAATTAAATGTTTATTAATATAATAAAAAATAATTTACGCTTTATTCTGTGTATCTTACCAATCAAATGCTTTCAGATTCTCCACAATCACCCAACAAACTGCTGCGGCTTAAGGACGTTTTGAACTTCTACAAACAACAAGCCCTCAAACTACATTCACTTCAAGAGGAAATTCGCGTGAGGTTAGTCGTAATTTTTGTTCTAGATATATTAACCTATTTCCCTAATGGAATAGACTAAGACTAACGGTCAACACCTTGAACTGACGAATCTATATTGCTCATTCACGTTCATATACATGCTCTACTATTCTTCACGCTACTCTTCTTAAGTGTGACGTAATTCTCAAATTCTTACATTAAACAAATTCTTAACCTAACTTACTAAGTCGTACATAAAACAAAGCTATAAGTAAGTAAGTGTGCTGAAGGACGTTTTATTTTGGAGTTTCCTATGCAAACTACAAGTAATTAGCCGCAGAAAAGCTTCATTTTGAGTTTTACTTAATCTTATTCGCTAACTATATCAGGTTTAAAAGCAACTATAGTACATTCGCATTAAGAAAATAGTGATGTCATCATGTCCCGACGATTTTACCAATGAGACGTGACAACTGTCGTCTGCAATTGGTCGATGTGAATTGTTTTCTCATTTACTAACGTCTCATTGGTCAGTTTAACGTCTATATATCATGACGTCACTATTTACTTAACGCGAATAGACTATAACTACATTTCTCCACAGAGACAAAAAGCTAGAGCACCATCGCAGGCAAGAGAAAGAGTTACTCCACCAGCTAGAAGAGCACAAAGCGAGAGAGACCCAACTCAACTCCAAGGTTGTGATGCTGCAGAGCTCCATGGAGTTAATGGACGTGAACCGGGATGCCCATCTGACGGATACTTATAAGGAGCAGATTGAGACTGTCACTAGACAACTGGAGGACGCCAAGGCTCAGTATGCTAAGGTATGTGTGAAGAAGTGTTTTTGAGTAGTAGTGTCACAGGAATTATTGTATTGTACACCAAAATAAAATAGTACTAGAGCACAAATAAGCTTCGTAAGTTAAAAAAAAGACAAACACGTTCACGACCATTAACCCTTGCGGGGTAGTCAGAGGTTCAGGTCTCCTTCTCCGCAATTGCAAAGGTAGTCATTCTATGGACACCTCGAGTCCACGTGTTGACCAGATAGTCAGTACTCAATGTGACAGGTGGTAAGCCATGTCACCATTTACAAGCACTAACTATTAACTGTTCGGCGAACAAGCAGGTTTCCTCACAATGTTTTCCCTCACCGTATAATTCGATGCATTTCGTAAATGTGTTTTTATTACGAAAATGTACATAGAAATTCATTAAAATTCATTTCCATTGGTACTATAACATTTAGTAAAACTATAGGAATTTTAATAGTATCGTTTCATAACCTATAATAAGTTTTTGAAACGTTGCAACTACACCCTTTAAACGGTATTTACAAACATTCGTATCTGTTTGCAGTTGGATCTAAAGTACACAGAGTTGGAGCTCGAGTACAACTCTCTGAAATCAGAGAAGGGCGGTCGAGCTACTCTTGTGCAAGAGACCAACTCGGAGTTGCTCAAAGAGTTGGAAACTTACAAGAACAAACTCAAAGAAACGGGACTGGACTTGTGTGAGCTGAAGAAAATATATTTCGAGGTATGTATATTTAGTAAAAGTTTATTTTCTTTATTCAAAAACTTAAAAACTTACAGAATTCCTACTAAGTTTGATAGCTAGGTCTATTATTATTACGTAGTCGCGTTCTATGTCTAATGAATGTTCTTTTTGATAAGTGATAATTATATAATAACAAATCACGTCAAGGAAGACTTGAAATAAAAGTTTACTGATTTCTAATTTCTACAACTTAACCTCATATTTTACTTTGAATAAGCACCTTATTCCGTGATTATACATAAAGCTCATTATTTACTCGTATTTAATTATAGGTTTGCTGTGCTCGCGACAAAGCCTTAGCAGATATGAAGGAACTTCAGTCCAAACACGAGAGGGAGCTCGATCAGTTCAAAATGAATGAAACCGAGATCAAAAATAGCCTAGACAAAGAGATACAGTCTAAGCTAGATCTTGTTAAGGAACTGGAAAGCACTAAGAGTGACCTGGAGCTGGCCAATGCGCGGATAGCAGAGTTGCAGAAGGATTTCACGGAGAAACAAAAGGAGTTCAATGAGAAGTTTAACAGATATATACAAGGTTTGTGTTTTAGAGTGTAATGCTTCATATTATATATGTACTAGGACTTACTACAAGTGCAGTGCAGTGTAGAGGGAGATAGGGATTTATAATAAATAGAAAATAAACTGTAAAAAAATGTATTTATTGTCTAATAAGTATTTCGAATCAAGGTAGCCATAGAATTACTACCTTCGTTATTGTGGAGATGGATACTGAACCTTTGACTACTCCGTATGGGTTAAAGGTCGTGAACGCGTTTTTCTTTTTTTTTTCTCTAAGTATTATTAAGAGATAGCCCATAATATGAATACATCAAATAATTTTACGTATTTTCGTTTTTCTTAAATAGTCTGTTATTTTTGTGTATAGCTTTTTTATTTACTATGCCTAGAAAATATAATGGAATATTATTATTTGTTTGCAGAGGAAAAATCGGCGATACGTGAGGAGTTAAAGTCCTGTATGAACTGTGAAAATCAGGCTAAAATTATAAAGAATCTTGAAGAGAAACTCACTGCATGCAACTTGCAATTAGGTAAGCGAGTTTACTGCGTTATCTATGTTTAATATTACACCATACAAGATATACATCACGTAAAATCATGAAGTTTTTTTTTTTTGATTCATGATATGCTTATAGTAAGTAATAATGTGTTTATGTGTAGTATTCTTCTTATAGCTAGTTTTTTTTTTTTAATTCTTTATTAAGCCATTCACCACTAAGGTTATGTCGGCTGAAGTACAAACACTGATGCCACGGCGTTTGAACTTCTTGTTATTTCATCGTCATGGTTACACCAACGCCGCCAGCCGCTACAACCGAAGAAAAACGAAATCGAAGCTCCAATTCTTCTCTTCCTTGTTCTTCGGTTCGTTTCAGTTGAGGATCTAAATATAATCCCAAAGCGAACATATTTAGCCAGTTCGGCATCACAATTGACTAAATATCCAGCAGAAAATAATTATTTGTATTTTCAACTTTCACTGAGCTGCTGACTTTGTTGACGCACCATAGACGACTGCTTATAGCTAGTTGCGGGAAGAAATCTTATTTTAGGTGTCTATATAATAATATTTCTAACAACCATATTAATATTCTGTCTTCGGGTTTCTGTCATCTTCGAAAATAGTTATACGTATATGTATTATGAAGAGCGTATATGTATTTTGATTTTCTGTTTATGTTCGTAGCCCAACAATCGAGTAACGAAGAGCTTCTAAAGGGGTTGAGAGACAACGCTAATTTCTTCGCTGAATACATTACAGAGAGACAAAAGAAAATTCAAGAGCAAAATAGTGGAAGCAATAACAATGAAAATAAAGAACTCTGTGATAGAATGCATAGTGCAGAAATAAGCAGCGACGATGATGAAAACAAACAGGTAACTTTATTATGTGTATATGAAACTTCATACTTTTTAATGACTTTAGACCTTTGACTTGGTCTACGTATACATATGATGTATGTATACGACTAATGACGTTTTAAATGAACTGTAATAAAATGCAAATTGTTTTTGAAATTTCTATAAGTTTTCTATCATTTTCTAGAATAAATCTACCTAAACATGTTAATTAACCGTCGTATATTGATTGTTTATTCCATTATTATTGAACTCGATCTGTTTTGTGTGATTTCAGAAGGCCATGATGTTGAAAGAAAAAGAAATACGCGAGCAAATTGCACAAAAATACTCTCTAGAACTCAAAACAGTCGAAATGAACTGCACAAAGCGAATAAAGGAGATCGAAAACGAACAGATAGCCAACATAACTAAACTAAAACAACTCCTAGACAAGAAAGCTTCAGAAATAAACACCTTAAAAGACTTCATACTAAGCGAACGCTCGAAAATAAGCGAAATACTAACAGCTAAGGAAGCAGAGATTAGCGAGTTAATCAAAGAACATAACTCTTTACGAAGCGAATATGAGCAATTAAAGGAAAAAGCCCAAATGCTCAAAGAAAAGTACCAAGAAAAACTTAAGTCAATAGAAGAACGATACAGAGTGGAAAAGAGCAAGATGCAGAAGAATTATGAAGAGTGGGAGAAGGAACGGGAGAAGATTACGGAGTTAGAGTCGGAACACCGAATTTTGAAAGCTAAGTATAAGAATGCTAAGAAGACGGTGCTTATGCATAAGGTAAGTTTTATGAGGGTATTTGGTTGGTTTGTGCACATCAATGATTATAAATTTCATTGTTGGATCAAGTCTGAAAAACTTAAAGGCATAACGATGTCTTTTTAACGTGACAATAATCATGTAAAAAATGATATAAGTTGTAATGCTTGTCTGTGTTGTCCTAGCTGTGATATGGGATTTACATTTAATTAATGGTAATCATTAGGTAATTAACGGGTTACCACAATGATGATCAGCCAAATTTCCATGTTCCCTATTCCAAACTTTCGATGCTATTACTCTCTCCTTTAACGAATAAATTAAACTTTCTGCAGAATTAAATACAAGAACTTTTGCTATGAAGACAGCGTATAATTATATCTGTCAATAGACCTGTATGCAACGTATAATAATTACTATTAATAGCCCTATAATGTACAACGTAAATGTTTGTTAAAGGAATACATAGCGAAGAAAGACGAGCACATGCAAAACGAACTCCACCGGATACAAAATGAATACAGGGATATATTTAGCAATATGGAGAAGAAGATTAAGCTCATGGCTACAGGTAAACTGCAGCTGGGCTACAACGGCGCCAAGCAAAGCGCAAACATCGACGGGATTATAAGCAATGATGTAAGTATGTTTGTAACTTTATGTTGATTTCTTTAGGTACATACACATTACGTCCGTTTCATTACAGACTGCTTGCTAGGCAGAGATCACTGATCCACATTTGTCTCAATCCTGACAAACCACATTCGCTTCATTGAAATTCATACAATAGGCATGTTGACAACAAGTGAATTTCATTGGAATATTTTGTGTGTATATTATTACAAAATTGCTCATTCTAAAACTCTGATTCTTTTCATAATTAAAACCAAGATTAATATAATATTCGATAAAATAAAATCGCTAAATACGGCAATCCACCATGACATGTTGAACGCCAATCAGAGCGCATGACGTCACGTTAGAGTTCCTTCTCTTTGTTTACATTTGTATTACTACACATTCGCTCGCTTTTTTAATTAATTACGGCCGCTAATGTTTTATTAACTTCAATTTCTTTTGTGTAAATTGATTACGCTAAATTGAGTCATGGAACAAGGCTTTACAAAAGCTTCAAGCGCAAATTTACCAAGAATCGACTTGATAATGCTAGGAATGTTTTTGGCATCAAACAAAGACTTCTGTTCAGCAGAATTTAGAAATGTTAAAACTTCCATGTAAGTATTGTGTATTAACCAGCTAATTAACTATTTAAACCATAAAAATAATTCGTTGAAAGCATAGCTATTGTACCTATTTCAGTATAACATTCAATATTACAATTTGAGGTTATGTTTATGTTAAATATTTCTTTTTGCAATTAAATATTTAACAAAACAAAATAGGAAATACATACGTCAAAGTGATCTTTACAAAAATAAAGCTGTGTAGTGGGTAATATTCCTTCCAAATCACGTCTTGCAAGCTTAAGCCACTTCTTTCTTAATTTCTTATCGAAAGGAACGAAAATAAATAACTTCTCAGAAGTTTTTATGGACGTATTAGTACACAGTGGGACGGAACACCACCTATATGCTTTCGAAGTCATGTTTTAATGTAAAACTAGTAAAATGTCCAAATTAAATATGAATTAGATAAAGTTTACATACACCTAATGTTCCTTGTACTCTAAAGTGACGTGTGCAAGCGACGCCATGACACATTGACGCGTTTTGGTGCAAATTTTAAATTTATGAATCAAAAATCATTTTTTAAGTACTAAACCTTAATTTTCCGCAGAAATATTATGTTTATTATAATCCGTATATATTTCCAAATATTATAGAACAGTTTCTCAAAATTTGTCAACATGCCTATTGTGTATGATGTATTGACATATGCTCATGTTTTTCTAATCCTTTTTTGGTTGTAGATTTCAGTGCATTTTAGCTTTTATTGACGTCGATCTAATGGCAATAATGTAGAATATTGAACCTAGACACCATCTACGACATTTTGGTTAAGCTAGCATTCTATTTCTGTCCCAGTCTAGCACAGGATCTTGCTTATATTTGAGCATGATGACATGACTTACCACCTGTCACATTGGGTGCTGAATATCTCTTAAAAACATAGCTTTAGATGTCCACAGACTTACTTACTCCGCAATTGGGCAGATACATACGCGAACCTTTAACTGCTCCATAAGGGATACTGGTGGTGAAGTTTATGTATTGTTTAACGTCCACCAAACCTTCAAACCTTTTGGGGTTATGTAATTCTTTAAATAATCACTTTAACATAACTATTGGGATGATTATTGCACTAATATGCAATATTGGTAACATGTTGCTGGCTACCAAACCGGTAAGAATGGCAGCTGGTTAGCTTTGTATTTACGTCCAAGCTCAGCAAGATAATTATTGGTTAAACTTTCCCCATATAATTTGATTCAATATCATTCATTTGTTGTTTCAGTATACTGAAAGTCTGCAAAGGTTACAAAGTGAACTCACGGCGCTTGCTCAAAAGAAGTTCCAAAGTCTATCTCCTACTGAAAGATAGGATTCGAGATCTTAGGACATCTAGAGATAGTGTATAGCATTTAACCGTTTCTTTTTAGAGAAGCAGGTCTTTTAACGGTGTATGTATCTTTTATCTTAAAGTATTTTTAATTTATTTTTCTTTGTTAGTGACTGTATGATGCAAAATGATGTGAACCTACTTAGCATCATTAATTCCACCCATTTTTTGTTATGTATATCTTTTTCCCATATACCGACATAATCAAGCTGGAAAATGGCATATATTCAGGTTTCACTTTACCTTTGTATACCTTTAACGTATTCATTGATGCATTTAGACAAATAAAATTAATTCTATGTTTATGTTCACATTAAATGTATGAAAATAAAACTGTAGCAAACTTATTGTCCATACTGGTAATAGAGTACAAAATATCATAAAAAGTTTACTTAAAATACGACGTAAAGACAGTAGTATTAAGACAATAATGTAAGAAGCTCATTTGCTTTATTTGTTAGCAATTAGTTAATAATTATACGTTTGTTACTATGTTTACACAAAATTAATTGATATGTAGTTATTTGATAGGTTTGTAAATATAATTAGGCCCAGCAATAACTCGGACCAAGTTAACCCCAATGTTGTTGAAAGTATTGAAATGAACTAGAGCTTATGAACCAGTTTTGCCTTAGCAAGTAACGCGCTGTAAATGTGTGCCTTATATTGAAATGTTGTAAATACAATAACGTCGTTTTAGATGCGAAAGTTCAAATTTAATTGATTGCATTTACATATTGTATTCCTGTGATAAGGTAATGTTACAGTATTATTGTTAGCAACTAGAGTACGTATTGTCTCGCTGAAAGGTCCAACACTAAGCAATATTTTGTAAAGATTTTGAATACACACTGTGTGTGCCCCAGATAAGTTATTGTAAATAAACGTTTTAAACTGATTCTGCTTTTACTTCTTTATGTAATACTTGGCTGGTACGAAGGGCATCTTGGCGACTGCACACTGGATGTCTTTGCCTCTAATGTTCACTGTGAGCTGCGTACCCAATTTCTTGAGCCCCTCTTTAACGTAGCCCATCGCCACATTGCCTCCTAAACTGGGACTGGGACAACCACTGGATACTTTGCCTACCACCTCTTTGGCTGCTGCATCTTTGATAATGACATCTTTTCTAGCTGGAGCACCAGTTTCGATCCTTATGCCGACTCGCCTCCTGCTAACACCTTCCTTGATCTGTTTCAATATAGTATCTGCACCGGGGAAGTTGGCTTCACCCCTTCTGCGCTTAGCGATAAGCCATGTCAATGCCGCTTCTACTGGAGTTGTACTTTCATCGATGTCGTTTCCGTAAAGGCACAAACCAGCCTCGAGACGCAAGGAATCTCTGGCACCGAGCCCTGCTAGTTTCACTGAGTTATTTTCCAATAGAGCCTCGGTAACTTCTTTCGCTTTATCAGCTGCAATCGATATTTCCACTCCGTCTTCCCCTGTGTAACCACATCTGGTTACACGGCAATCTTTCACACCAGCGACCGAGCCTATACGTGAGGTCATGAACAGAAGGTCTTCAAGGGGAATATCCGTTAGTTTCTGCAGAGACTCAGCTGCTTTAGGACCTTGCAGGGCAATCAGAGCGCGATCATTTACATTCCAAAAGTTCACGTTCACGTCTTTTCCCTTTTTTCTGTACTGTTCTGAAGTTTCAGACATATGCTGCTTGTCGACTTCCAATCGGCCCGCATTGGAAACTATGTATAGAGATTCAGAGTTCACTTTGGTGACTATCAAATCATCGATGATACCACCTTTTGCGTTGAGAAATACCGTCAAAGAACTCGTCCCATCCGCCATATTCTTGAGGTCGACGGGGCACAGTGTCTCGAACCATTCGATGCAATCTTTTCCATGGACTTGGGTCTGTAGCATGTGAGACACATCGAAGATGGACGCACTCGACCTGGTAAACAGATGCGACGCAGACACACTCATGTCTGCATATTGAACTGGGAGGAGGAAGCCGGCAAAGTCCACTAGTTTACCCCCATACTTTTGGTGGGTTTCGTATAAGGGCGTCTTCAATGCTTTGGCGTCACTGTAAAGCCTGTTTTGTGGCACTGCGTAACATTTGAAGCTCTTCTGGAGCAAAGCACGGGAAATACACTTGGAACCCATTTCAGCACAAGCACTTCGCAGCGGCTATTCCTTGACACTGATAAGAGCAACTTACTAAGTTATCTAACAAAAGCGAGAGGTCAAATGTCTCTGAACGTATTTACCAAATTACTTGAATGTTAAATATGATAATATTGCATAAGACAATAATATTTAATTGTTCCTTTCAGTGAAAATTTAAAACAAATTGGATTAAAGACATGTTTTAGTTTTATGATTCTAATATGTATATCTACCTACATTTATATCAATTTGTAGTATCCTGATGCTTCGTTAAATCAAAATTATTATTTAATCCAAAGTGCACTTTCTCTAGATAAGCAATTTAAAAAATTGCAACTCATAATTATTATATGATATACATATATAGAACTGCAGTCAAAATAACAAGTTGTTGATTACATTACTTTTCAAAGAAACTATGCCTTATATTTTACAATCTTGGTTGTGAAATGTATTCAAACTGAATATCAGCTTGCTTTTGTAGACAGTGTTTAATTATTATCTAAATATGGACGAAAAGAAAAAAGCATACATATCAATTCATAGACCCATACAAGACATGGATGTAAGAAAAATTAAATGGTTATTCTTCATGGCATGTCTTTCAAGTAGAGATAGAGGTAAAAATGAAATGGTAACATGTCAAAAATGTTCCATATAAATGTAACAGATTTTAAGGGTATAGTATCCCAAAAATGAATTAACAAACTTTTTAATGGTAACCCCTTCAAAAACTACAACTACGATTATTCTTCTAGATCTTACTATGATTGGGGGATTTTGTTTTTCTACAAAATCGTAGCCAATTTTATAAGGGAAGAAGAAAATATGAAAGTCTAAGAATAGAATTTTATTTTAATCTACACTAACACAATATCATTATATTTGTCTACTAATATAATCTTCATGCGTTATCAATTCACTCTTGGTTGCATCTGAGATAGCAATACTTGATAGTATGATAGCTATATAGCCATCAGAATCTGGAAAGTTCTTCAACAATTGAGGATGGTCAACCAGCCGTTCATTTACTTCAACTAGAGTGCCCTTCATACCACATGGTACCTTAATACTTGAACCATCTTCCAACTCTAGCACACATACGTTGGAGTTGGGAAATAAATTTTGTCCTCCCTTCTTTCCCTTGCCTTTGACAGTGTTCTCAATTCGGTTTGCACTCCCTACATTAAAATTTACTTTAAAAGTGCCACTATATTTGAAAAAGTAGTGACTTGGAGCCAACGTCAACAATGTGATACGATTAGAGTGGAACATAAGCATGAGGTCATTATTCTCCACTCCATTATGGTTCAATATGTATCTCTTAGTAAAGTATCTGTCAGTAAAAGTCTTGTATTCATTTGGATCAGCTATGGATTCTAGAATATTAGGAATCATTCTGAAAACTATGACTTGTTCTCTTCTGCTAGAATTCTGGCACGAATCTCGGCATGTTTTTTCCTAGAGTTCTCCAAATTGGCTTTTTGTCTAGCTATACGTTCAGCTTTTAAGCATTTTCTCATATGGAAGTCTGGTTCGTTGCAATATCCAAAAAACTTCAAGAATGAATGCTGAAAAGAATTTGAGGTTATTAAATCAATTTATTTATGTAATTTGGCTTTCTACTGATTTGAGGTATCGTTAATGATATTAGAACAATTAATTTTACATAGATAATTCAGAAAAACGAAATATTTACCTCTGTATGACAATCTTGAAGTAATTTTATTAATTCATTACATTCAGGTGTGTGTAAATGCGCAGATAAATCCGTATGCATCCCTAGCTGGCAATATGTGCTATTTCTCCAAGTAATATAATGTTTAAGTTATGAATATTATAGAATAAAATCTAATTTCACAACGAAACGACAATTATTACCCAATATTTATCAATTTCAATCGAGCATCCACCAACCGTAATGACAAATGACAGACAGAAAAGAAAATAATAAGGTAAGAACTACACTTCCACTTATCGCATTGTAATAATTTATTGTTTATCCCGTAAAAATTTAAGAAATCACACTGAAATTACTATTTTGAGGGTTTTGAACATTAATTTCTATATAAAAATATATACTTATGCCCTTACTCACTTCACTCGATGTGGACGAAGGTAAAACAAAGTACACTTGTATTTCAGTTTTTATAATATACTAGCGACCCGCTCCGGCTTCGCACTTCTGGCTATTTAATGGATGTTATTGTACATATAAACCTTCCTCTTGAATCACTCTATCTATTAAACAAACCGCATCAAAATCCGTTGCGTAGTTTCAAAGATTTAAGCATACAAAGGGACATAGGGATAGAGAAAGCGACTTTGTTTTATACTATGTAGTGATTTATGAAACAAAACATTTTTATGCTAAGGGAAGCATGAAGAGGGAACTCGATTTTCAAAGTCAAAGTCAAATGTTTTTATTCAATATAAGTACAAGTACAGTACATTCATTGAAAGTCAAATCATTTGCCTGACATTGCCTCTTGGCATTGAAATTCTACCGTTGGTTCGGAAGCCCTGGCTCGGAGAAGAACCAACAAGAAACTCCGGCTTTCAGGATTTTTTGCCCAGTGCCAGTTACAAAAACAAATTATAAAGAAACATGAAATTTATACACTTATTAACATAAATTATCTTTGCACATATAGCTTAGATGCACTCATTGCCAACCCTGAGCATCGGCGAGGTAGTCCCCGACCGCGTAGTAAGCGCCCCAGACTAGTCGGCCTCTAACTATAGTCTTAAATTTAGGTAAGGACAATCGCGTAATCCAGTCCGGTAAATGATTATAAAAACGCACGCAATTTCCAACAAAAGATTTCTTGACCTTTTGAAGCCTCGAGGGCGCCACATACAGCTTATGTTTGTTCCTAGTATTAATTTTATGAAAATCACAGTTTCTTCTAAAAATATTTATATTTTTATGTACATAAATGACACACTCATATATGTACTGAGCAACAACGGTCAAAATATCAATTTCTTTAAATTTTTCGCGAAGTGACTCTCTGGGGCCCATTCTGTAAATGCAGCGAACAGCCCTCTTCTGCAAAACGAATATTGTGTTTATGTCTGCAGCACAACCCCACAGCAAGATGCCATAAGACATAATGCTATGAAAGTAGCTGAAATAAACAATCCTAGCCGTGTACTCGTCCGTATATTCCCGAATCCGTTTAACAGCATATGCCGCGGAACTAAGTTTTTTAGATAAAACGCAAATGTGGTCTCCCCACTGCAGCTTTGAATCTAAAGTTATCCCTAAGAAGACAGTAGTATTTATTTTATCTATTTTCTCATTATTTATTATTAGATTGGTTTCGACACCATTAACATTTGGCAAAGTAAATTTAATACATTTTGTTTTATTATTATTAAGAACTAAATTGTTATATTGAAACCATTGAACTACATCTCCTATCACCGAGTTTATTGCTTGCGACTCATCAATCTTCCTGCTAATTTTAAAGATTAGGGATGTGTCATCAGCAAAAAGGACCGTCCTGCACCTATCTTTAGTTACAAACTGTTTCTTCTTTTTAACTACCCGGCACTTTATTATGGTTGCTGTTTTAGCTTTCTTAGAGACTCTTAAGGCACATATAGGCATATAATAATGCAATTTTACAATTATTATCCCTTGCAGGGTTCGCGAGGTAATTAGTCTTTGAAGTTAGTGTTTCCATAACCATGTTCCAAGGAATAAATAGATACGTATGGTTCCTCGTACAGTTGGAGTATAACGCTAAGAAATAAAACAACAATATTTTAATTTTAATAAATTTACTTAAACAATTATTCACATTTTAACTTCATTTACAATAAATAACTATAAAAACAATAAAGATCGTGAATGGGATTAGTCCTAGGGTATTTAGGAACTCAGCTCAACAAATAAATAACAATAACTTAACTATTCCAACAAACTTTAATTTAATAATGACTAGATTAATTTCGTCTACAGTTCCGTGTAGTATAAATGTTAGATAAATAGGAAGATCGGAAGAATGTCTTGTACAAAACGATAATGGCCCTGCCTCGGCAAAGAACGAAGAACATGTCACGACATCGCTCACCACACGTCGCAGGGAAAGCGAGATAAAGCAAAACAAAAAGTTATGTAGTAAAGTAAAAAAAAATGAAACAGAAATGCGTCCACGAAAATAAACTATAATGTTGGTTGCCCGATAGATGGAGTGAAATGCAGAGAATGGGCGGCGACCAATGCTGCGGTGGAAAGCGGGAGTTGGCGGCGGGGAGTGCGCGGGCGCCTCAACTCTTGGGCATGCCCTGGGGCGCCGCGGTCTCCACCATCTTCTTGTACTTGCCCACCAGCTCGGGGCAGGTCGTAGGCGATGGCCACGTCCAGCTTGGTGATGGGGCAGCCGCGGAAGTAGGTGCACGTGGCCGACAGCTGCTGGAACTCGTACACGGGGTTCAGCCGGAAGAAGTCTCGGTAGGTCTCGGGGTCGGGTAAGTCGTACCTGCGGGAAAGGTTGATTTCATTCATCAACGATTTCATAATGTACTCGTACTTACATCAATTTAATAAAATTCAATTCCCAAATTACTATTATTTTAATTTAGTGAAGGAAAATGATTTTCAATTCTAGGCAGAGATAAGTCGTCACTCGATAATTGCTTCTTATCTTCGTGTTACAAACTACGTGATAGAAGGAAATGTTTGAATTTCTCGACAATTGTAAAATGATGATAACAATTCAAGCTTATTTTCGTGTAAAAATTAATATTACCTTGAAATATTGGTGAGCGTGCTGAGCCCTTCATAGATGTGGTAGTTCTGAGGATTCTCAATAATGGAATCCGCAATGAGCTTCTTGTTGCCGAAGATGGTCTTGTGGTTGTAATAAGTTGTCAAGTAGCAGTCCACCATCTTAGCGTGGTTTCTTACTCGGACCTTAACACAAAAAAATAATACGATAAAATACTACATAAAATCATCAAGGCAATATTATTGACTCGATGATCTCTAGATTGTTAGTTTACAACTACAAGATTGAGGGAAGAAATCCAGCACATCGTTAGCTAGAAGAAGAAATAATTTTAGCGTCAGCATTTATAACATTAATTATTGTCATATTCATAATTTTATATACATTTCTCTTCTTCCGATTTTTTTTTCGGATCATAAGCTCATAACATTTTTGCGATACCTTGTACAAACATCACAACAGACAACTTACTGCAAATCTCCTAGCGCTGGCAATCTTGTTCTCGATGCGCCTGTCTATGGCGGTGCGCAGGTCCTTCAAGAGCTCTCGCTCTTGCGCCTGCAGCAGCCTCACTGGAGCTCCAGACTCGTACGGCATGGACCAGAGGGAAACCGTGTACATGACGGGGGGCTGGGCGGAACTCATAAGGGGGGAAATGTTCCAAATAAGAGCGCTCTGGACGCGCATCAGCTCCTCTGGCTTCACGGTGTCTGCTTTGTTCAGCACAATACGGGTCTGCAACAAAAGACAATTTAATGAATTGGAATTATCTGCCTTTGGCTGAACTGTTAAGTACCTTGATATGATGAAATATATAAATGTCAGTATAATTTGTCTAAATGTGTTAACATTTTTATATCCGTACACAGTTACATAAGAAGTGATTTCCTCACTACTCTGGGTAATCACTCGAATATGCCTGCTAGCCGGTATAGAGGATGTCATACGACGTGATTAAGAAAATTTATATATTTTCCTTACACAACTGCCAACCTTTCGCAGATCTTTGAAAATAAGTGTGTGTATAAAATACTAGCCTGAGATTCGCGGCCCTTCAGTTGATCAAGGATAGCTTCGGTTTCAGGGCCCACGTCCAACTTGGAGGGATCGTACACGAGGAAGATGATGTCGGCGCGGTCGATGAACCACTGGCAGGCGTCGTTGAAGGGGAACACACGCGACACCTGCTTCCTTACTTCCAGGATACCTGGGATCTCCACGATGTTCACCTACAACAAAATGGTTATAATATTGTAGAACGCTATTACACTATTGAATTAGCCCCGTGCTAAGTACGCTTAAGGACGTAGCGTCCAAATTTTTATATGATTAAGCAAATTTAATTCAAGCTTGATAAAATATATTGGTTAAACGGACATACAAGATAGAATTTTATTCCAATATATTAAACTTAAGAAATGATTTACAACTTTTACAAAATTTAATCAATGGCTGAATTGAGCTTAGCAGTACGCAACTTTCAGAGCCTTTTATCTGCCAAACTGTGGGGATGAAAATAACAAATTCAAACCTTTTCCAAGATCTTGCTTGGGTACTTGAGGCCCCTCAGTCTCTCTTCCAGACCTTGTCCGAACTTCTGGAGTCCAGCAAAAGTCCAGTCAGCAGCCAATTGGGTTCCATCTAGTACTTCGGGTTCATCTCCATGCATCAATATGTTGAAATAGGCAGGGGAAGGCTCGGCTCCTGCAGATGTGATCAAATATATTATGATAAATTCGTAAATTTACTTTAATATTAACATTTACAACAAATCAACCAACTTTCCTAAATTTATCTTCAAGTTTCACAAGGTAACATAGATAAACATCACATCAGGTTCCCCACAGAAGGCCAGACAAAGATTACGGTTCTCTATTTTTCCTGATACTAACAAAAAACTTTCGAGTTTATAGACAAATTATTTCGTAATAGTAGAAAACAATGCTTTACCTGTCCTCAAAGACCAATCAGTGAATTCCAATCCCGTTAGATAGTTGACAATAGACGATTTGCCACCGCTCCATGGACCCATGAACAGCACTAATGGCTTCGAAAATATTTCCGGGTCGCCAAAGTGACGGTTACTCAGATCCCTGTATTTGTACAGAGCTTCAAGAGGCTTGATGTTGTTTTCGTACACTCGCTTGATGTCCCTCAGGATGATTTCGGCCGCTCTGTCGATGGTCTTCTCGTCCTCACTGGCTTCTTCGTCGAGTCTCAGGATTTGGTTGATGTGCTCACGAGATCTGAGATTCTCGGGAATATCGCCAGTCTATGAATACAATTTTATTAATACTCACTATGAGTCAAACTATATCCAAATTCGTATGTAAACTGTTTATGACTTATACACGCTAACTTAGAAGACAACCTGTATCTTTCGGTACAGACTTTTCGATTGAATTGATATGAACATGCGTACTCTTAACTACTCTCTATCTAGGATATTATTGAAAATGAATAATGAATTCATGAAATTACGTGCTCTAATATAAATACCTTGAGTAAATCCTCCTCGGGCGTTCCTTCATCATCGTCATCGTCATCATCATCATCCTTTTCCTTTGAATCATCATCATCATCGTCCTTCTCTTTCGTATCATCATCGTCATCATCTTTGGCTCCTTTCTCTTTAGAGTCATCATCGTCATCACTCTCAGCTTTCTCTTTGGAGTCACCATCATCATCTTGGTCGTCCTTTGAGTCATTGTCATCTACTTCAGCTCCCTTCTCCTTTGAGTCATCGTCGTCATCGTCATCTGGTTTGCTGTCCTTTCCGTCTTCTTCAGAATCGGCTTCGGCGTCTACGGTGATGAAAGTAATTTATTTTTAACAATAGGTGTAAACTTTTTCAATGAATGATGTACCAAATATGACTATACCAACAACAAGAAACAGGCGATATCCTGAAACATGCAATTATGTTTTGTAAGCCTGCACTTCTTTAAACGACATAGACATGCTCTTAAAATTGCTTTTAGAATGCACGGAAAAATGCAAAAGTATTCTCAACATGAAAGTTAAAATAAAATTGTCACTATCAAAGTTATCATGAAATTTACCACTACTACTAATATTTGTCATACATAGTTAAATACGAACCTTGAGTGCTTGATTTTTCGTCCGAATCATCATCATCCTGTTTGACCTCTTTAGAATCATCGTCATCATCGGCCTTATCTCCGGATTCCTTGGAGTCATCATCATCGTCGTCAGCTGCTCCGTCGACCTTGCTCTCATCACCGTCATCATCATCATCATCTTCACCAGATTTGCCATCATCATCATCAGACTTGTCTTGGAAACCAAATATAAATGTCTCTTTGAGTTACACGTAAGATTAGTTTGTATTGTTTTAGATTGATTGAGATACAGTCGATACAACTTAATAAATTGAAACAATCTTGCTATCATTAGATTAATCTTTAAAAGTTAACGAATGTTTTAGATTCGATGCGACAGATTAAATCCTCATAGTGCATTCCTTCAGTATAGATAAAGAATATCGATGAAATTGATATGATTTCGATTCAGACTTCTATCATGGGTAGAATACTGCTAAACGTTTATATATTTCTATCTATGTTTACTTTATAATTCATTTCATAAAAATACTTAGACAAAAAAAAACTATCGATATACATTAATCGATTACCTGCAGCCTTGTCATCCTCCTTAGAGTCATCGTCGTCCTCCTTGGTCTCAGCTGTGGCTACGTCATCGTCATCATCTTCTTTCGAGTCTTGATCATCGTTGCCGTCATCTTCCTCTCCGCTATCTATTGTGAATATACTATTTTAGTTTTAAAATAAATTTGGACTTATCGCGTATATTTTATAAACAAAGTATTACCTTTGTTAATCGTTGTTTCGGCCATGTTGCAATGGTAATAATCCGTTAAATTGACACTTTATTATAATTTGTAAGAAAATTATGCACATACATATACTTACATATATAAATACATAACGAATGTCATTCTTGTCGGATATGTAGTGGGTGCATATACGTTCTTAGCGTCCTAGCACATAATATGCACTTAGTGATGTGTCCATACTTTATTATCTTAGTGATTCTTATCCTTACTAAAACCAATATGAGCCAAACAGAATAGATTTCAGTTCACAGTGAAATGTTATAATAAACACTTTAATGTATTAACAGAATAACTACCCGTCCTGGTCTGGACATAAATAGAACGCTAACTAGCTAGCGGTTAAAGGAATATTGAGGCTAAGGCACCTGTCTTATATATATATATATATATATATATATATATATATATCATATCCATGCTATTGTGATGATATACCTTGAATGTCAGTAAAGACTAATGAGCAGTTCTTGTTTCCGTGTCTTTCTACATAAAAGCATAACGATTTGATCGTTATATAGCCTATAATAATATTGGAATAACATACATAAATATGTATTTCTCTGAAGACAACGAAAGCTTCTTACGTTCTTACCCTTGTCGTTTTCATTATCATCAGCTGATGCATCGTCTTCCTTGCTGTCTCCATCGTCATCTTGTTCTTTGCTGTCTTGGTCTTCAGCAGTGTCTTCCTTGGAATCATCGTCATCATCCGGCGAAGAAGACTGTTGGTAAGCCTCTTCAGCAATTTCTATCGATGGTCCGTCATCCTCGTTACTATCTGCATCAGTGCCTCCGCCATCTTCGACGGAGTTTTCCTCATTCGTGTCATCATCAACTGTCGCCTCTTTACTGTCGTTTGAATCTGCAATGTTAAAATGTTGCTCACTTCTATAATATTGAAATATTACAACAAACATAAACAGATACTAATGTCATTAAAAGTAGTTACTTGTAGGATTATCGAGCGCGTATTGTTGTAAAATGTTATTGCATAAGTGGTCCGTCAAAACCGAGGTCCTTATGATATGAATATCTTATAATCGTTCATCTTATAACTGTGATATACATACGTATGTATGCCGTAATAAATTTATATACAAGTGAATTTGTTTCATCCTACACAATAGTAATGTAATTCTTTGTGAATATTTCAGTTCCTGGAGTCATTCGTTCATATGACGCACGACGAGTTTAACCCTGAATGATTTTATTTGTAACTAGGGCAAAAGAAAACGGATCTAATACACTGTTTGTAAAGCTTTCACGTCGAAAAGTGACCGCACCGCAGTCGCGCGAACGTGTACCAGTCGCTTTAAATAGATTTTATTTTTAGATGGCCCTGCTCCAGCGCTTGGAGGACAATAAATATGAAAAATAACTCATCCCAACACAATGCTTCTGAGCGATCGAATGCATTCGTCATTTTGCTTTAGTAGGTTCCGTTATAGTCTTTCATTAGATAAAAATAGTAACGAAAGAATCAATCACACAAAAAAGGATTGTATCGCAACTGGATAAGGATGTCTATTCTTAGATTTCAAAGGCTAAACACACTTTAAACGGTTTGACAATTGACCGGTGATCGTAAGGTCTCTTGTTCCATTCCCAGTAGACGTAGAATCACAAAATACAGTCTAGGCCGGTTGTTGATTATGTAAATATTTAATACTAGTATTTCCATTTAATAAAGGTAAAATGAGTCTTAAATAAAGGTTCTGATTCAAATGGTGTAATTGTGTCCGCAATATTAATATTTCAGTTTTATGAGTACATATTATGTCAATTATTCTGTTAAGTTGTAGTAGTTGAATCGAAGAAATAACGCAAAATTTAATGTTAACGAGTAATAATAATAAATGTTATCGTTAGAGATCGCCTCGATATCTCTCTGAAATATTGTTTATTTTGATTAATGTACCAAAAAATTTAATTAAAAAAGCAAAGCCAATTTTAGTTTAAAATAAATAATATTATGTTCTTATTGAGGATAATCACGATATATCGATAAGCTTATCACTGAAACTCATGCTGTCTGTAATGTCAACATAACCATAATCAATCACAGTGCATGTCACACCTACAATAATAAACAGACACGCCTTCATCCGTCTTTATCTCAATAGCCCTTTGCATATACGTAAATACACACATGTGTATGTTTTCTTTTTTTTTTAATGTATTCTTCGAGAAAAATGCTTTCTTTTTAAAATAGACGTAACCTAATGTAATTAGCACAAGTGCCATATAATCGCAATTTAATTAAGCATTAACGAAATGACAGAGTAAAAATTGCGCAAAGAAAGTAATGCTACCTGAACGACAATTCATAAATACAATAAAATGCAATTTAATAATACAATCCTTTCGGTGTAGACAAAGTTAACTAGAAGAGATATCATATCATGTAATATCTCCTAGTTATCGAGGTTGAGATGACATTTAGTGGTTTAGCTGTTTGCCTTGTGTGTTTGTTTGAATGTTTAAAGCCATTATAAAAAGTATTGTATTATTCAAGACTTAAGAATTCAACTGGTTAAAGATAAAGAATTTAAAATTATCTCATAACTCTTAGTCGAAAAGCTAATTACAATTATTTTGACACAATTTAAAGCATTAGTACACACATCAAATGTATAGCATTCCATTGTATGATCATTATGGTACAGATATTAACAATTACAAATTATCTACCACGATCTAGATAGTAGTAAAAAGATATTTTTTTTACATCTATTACATTACATTTTTAATATATGAATTGACGAAGCTAAAGTTTTCATGTCCTAATGACCACTTTGTGCATAGACTACCACTGTTTGTGAGTTAAACCGCTCTCTAATTTAGTAAACATATATTATTAGCATCATAAGGAGCTATTAGAACAAACTGGGAAGTAAAAACTACACCTATTTTAAGGCCTAAACTTAACGTGCGCTGGAAAAGCTTATCCGGTGAAGTTCGTTTTATTAGCATAATAAGTATATATTATATTCGTTACTACGACTATGCTAAACACAATAGTATAGTCTGTAGTCTTTCTGACAGACCTAAAAAGTGGGCAAGGACCAGAAATTGAATTTAGCAACTGGTAACAAGCCACGTAGCTACTCGTATAACGGAGAGCCAAGGTGACATCTCGATTGGGAGACTAAAAGCTATTTCGAGTCGCCCAGCCATCGCGTAGGTAACCTTAGGAAAAAGTCATCGTGAAATGCCTATTGGAATCACCTAGCATGGAGCTAAGAGCTTAGTGTTTTGTCCATAAATACTAGGATGACCGTAAATGAGGTCTTCATAACTACGCCACTATATTTATTGAGTTTAGTTAAGTTTTGTTTAATTGAACTTATGTTAAATTATCAGCTTATTGTAGTGAGTTTTCAACTCATCGTTATTAATTCGGTAAAATCAATTTGAAATTAGTATTATTATTATATTATTAAATCTTACATTTATTACATAAATTGTTTCAACATTAATAGAGATTAATCTCTTAACTTTTATTCATACTTTGAGTTTTATAGCGTTCACTGGTGTATATTAAAATAGGAAATACTAATAACAAGTTAACGCGTGATGTGCGCACTAAGTACACTTTCGCATTATAAGATTACATTAGAGAATTAACTTTTCTTCACCAAAGTCACATTGTTATGAAATGCCTTCACCTTATTTTGAACCGTACATCTAAACGATGTTGGATATTAATGGCTAAACGTATAAAAGTCGCCCTTGCCTATTCCCAAACCATTAAACATTAACAGCTTCATACCGATGTAAATAAACGGTATCCAAAATAAAGAAACGCTAACATAATAAAACAATTTTTTTATTACTTTTACGTCTGATCCAATGGCGTATCATATGTAAATGAGTTATACACTATTTTATCATTTAATGATACGTGAACTTCGGTTTCGAAGTATTATTTATGATAAAAGAAACATATATATTTATGCAAAAATTAACTAAACTATATAAAAAACTTCTAAGGCCGTGAACCTTATGTATCCAAGTAACAACATTTTACCTAAAATGTTAGCAAATAAACGAAGAATTGTTTTCTATGCTTATGTTGTGGTATGGTTATACTACGTATCATGAAGCAATTACAAAACTTTGTATTTGGTTCTTACTAAGTACTTAGACGGGTAGCAAATAGAAATTAATAAAACACATGCATGGATCGGGCTTACCTTTACTAACATCACCAGATTCGAGCTCCTTGAGAGCCTTTTCAATGTATGGACGGCATTCCGACTCCGACGGAGTCTCTGTTTCGCCTGGAACACAAAAAACCCAAATGTTATTATAATTATTCACTTCTACAGATGTGTAGACAATATTAACTCAATAACTAGGCATTAGCTGAAACCTTATGTTTACACTGATTTCTTTTATTGCATAATATAGATCTATGTTAAGTAGTGTAACTATTTCTTGATACAGAACATCACAAAAATAGATAAACACTAGACTTCAAGACTGAAATAGTGGGATGTAATGATTGGGCATTATATTAGTATCTATCAGAACAAATGTTCAAAAAGGCTATGGAAGAATAAGACTAAGAATAAGACTATACAGAACACCACAAAAATAGATAAACACTAGACTTCAAGACTGAAATAGTGGGATGTAATGATTGGGCATTATATTAGTATCTATCAGAACAAATGTTCAAAAAGGCTATGGAAGAATAAGACTGTAATATAAGGGTCACAAATGTGGTTGCTATATGGATGGGCTAATAAGGAAGCAATCTTAAACGAGTGACGACGGTCACGGACATTGACAATGAAGCTGTCACCCAAATTCCCTAGCCCCAAATTGTTTATTAACTGGAGATCTTTAGCCCATCGCCAATCATAGTCACTAATTATAACAGTGTAAATGAGGTTGATATTAAGCTAATAAGTGATAAATGCTCATAATTCATGCAAATTTTCCACCAATAAACATTTCACGATCATTAGCTAGTACAGTGTATATGTTGAAATTATTAATATTATTTCGGGGTAGTCTGAGGATTGCGTATCTATCTACGTATTTACGGAATTAGTGTGAACTACGAACCTATGTACGTGTTAACTACATATAAGTCAGTCAGTCACAGTCAGCATTAAATGTGTGAGATGATTTCGTCACTGTTCTTATCATAATTGGCACATTTTAATAATTACGTTTTTATTGCGAAATTGTACATAGAACTTTACATACTCAGGTGGGTGTTGCACCTGAGATTTATTGAGTCATTGGTGAAGAAGCCAACCTCTCAGCTAAAATGAACATCCCTTTCCCAACTGTTGTGTAAAAGGCATGGCTGCGACCATCTTGAGCGTTTCATCATATCGCGATGGTGCAATGAAATGACGATTGCTGTATGTTAATTAGCAATTCTGAGAGCCCGATAACCCGTGGCTTTAATTAGGTGGATGCTCGAACTATAAAAGCGAAGTGCCCGGTGCCAATTGGGGCAAAGTCATAAAATTCACCTGTGTAAATCTCGGAACACGCCTAGGCCCTGTTTAATGGCTCTTTTGTTTGTAAACGCAACGGCTTAATGCTTCCTCTGTCATT